>JAGDQP010001145.1:0-112739 GCA_022664845.1 Lepisma saccharinum | reverse complement strand
CGATGAAGGCCTCCCCCTTTTCTTTCCACATATCTCGGTCTGCTGATATCCTCATCCATGTAGCTCCTGAAAAACGCTTGATTTCATCTACCCATCTTGCATTCGGACGTCGTCTTGGTCGTTTCTTTTCTCTAGGAATCCACTGTAGTACATTTGTCGTCCATCTTCCATCTGTTCGTCTAGCTATATGACCGACCCATCTCCACTTCATCTTCTTCGCAGTCTTGATTACATCCTCTACCTTTGTTTGTGCGCGAATCCATTCATTTGTCTTCCTGTCCCTCCTGGTTATTCCTAGGTTGCACCTCTCCATTGCTCTTTGTGTGACCCTCAATCTTTGAGCCGTTTGCGCATTCAATGTCCAAGTTTCACAGCCGTACATCATCACAGGTAAGACATATTGATTATAAACTTTACGCTTGAGACACATTGGAAGTTTGCTTTTGAAAATAAAGTGTAGTCTTCCAAACGAACTCCACGCCATTTTACATCTTCTGTTTATTTCATCAGTTAACTTGGCATTCGATGTTTTGAGCTGGCCTAGGTAAACATACTCATCAACTGTGCGTATTGTCTCTCCGCTAATCTTTATTTCCCTCTTTGCAGCATGTTGATTGTATATGACCTTTGTTGTACTTAAGTTCATTTTAAGGCCTGTTTTCGAACTCTCACATTGAGAGAAAAATTGACTGCATTTCGAAGGAAAAAACGTAGATTCCGGTTACAGGCGGCTTTCCTGGCGCTGCATATGCCACGGCAGGAGGACTGCATTCTGTGTTGGGGCTCAAGATTTTCTGTTCAGTGTTGGAAGGAACAGAACCAAGGTAGCAAGGATAGCGCAGACGTACCTGTACGTATGTTTGGTACAGAACTGACAGGGTGGGGTTCTAGATTCTCATGACGGTGGTCTAGATTTTCTGCACTACACCTTGGACATTTTGAACGATACTCTAGCATTTCTAGCGGTTGTTCCGTATTTTCTGGATATTGCTGTAGAATTCCTAGACCACGCCTTCGACTTCTATAAACCCTTTTCTAGAATTTCTGGGCTATGCACTTGATTGCCTGTACGGTGATCTAGATTATTTTGACTATACTACACATGGTGGTCTAGAATTTCTAGGTTGTGCTCCGGATTGTCTGTGTGGTGATCTAGAAAATCCACCCCAAAGTTTCTTTAACCAATTCCACACCATATTGAATTACATAGCATATGCCACAGATCGTTGTAAAAATAAATAGGAAAAGCTGTTTTGCAGAATCCAAATGTATACAAAACAAACAAACTTACCTTCAAATGTCTTAGACAACCAAATCCAAACCTATTTAAAATATCAGAGAGGCAGATTCTGCTTGGTTCACTTCTTCACTTCAGTGCACAAAATATTTGCCGACAGACCTCCGCCAATAGACTCCTATTTTCACTTTATTTACTCGGTGGCCAGTATCACAAATCGTCATTTTGCTTGTAATACACGGCAATTGCTTCTTAGCCACTACGCGCTATCACCAACCTGTCTACTACTATGCAGAAGGAAAATCCTGCAGAATCTTGCTAAATTTCGCCTCTCCGGATTATTTAGACTAAAATTCAGCAATTTTTCTCTCAGGGCATTATTCAGTTCTTCCATTCTGGTTTGTAGTTCTTCTGCACTTGAAGCAAACAGGACTATATCATCAGCGAACCGTAGGTGATGAAGATATTCGCCATTAATTTTAATTTCAACTTCATCTCAGTTTAAATTTTTTTGAACACTCTCTCCAGGAAAGCAGAAAACAGTTTTGGGGATATTGAATCTCCTTGCCTTACCCCTTTTCGAACTTTAAATTTTTCATTTTCTTGATGTAGTCTAATGACATGTGGCAGTCGAATAAATGTTTCGCAATAGCTTGATATATGCACTTTCGATACCTTGATGTTCAAGTGATTTTAAAAAAAAAGTACTGCTGACAAGGTGACCGAATCGAAAGCTTTTTCAAAATCTATGAATCCCAAACATAGTGAAAGTTCATATTCATTAGTCCTTTCCATAACTTCATTCAATGTTTGTATGTGGTCCATTGTGCTAAATCCACGACGAAATCCGGCTTGTTCCCTTCCCTGGTTAAAATCTAATTCCCGTTCAATACGATTCAAATTAACTTTGGTGAACATTTTGTATAGAACTGACAGTAAACTAATTGGTCTGTAGTTTTCGATGCGTTCTTTGCCCCTTTCTTGTACAACAAAATTATAACAGCATGATTCCAACTTGAGGGTATTTCTCTCTTCCTCAGGCACACTGAGAATAATTTAGCAAGTTCCTCTTTCATTTTTTCACCTCCCCATTTAAACATCTCTGCTGTGAGTCCATCTTCTCCTGGCGACTTTCCGTTCTCCATCCCTCGAAGTACTTTATTCACTTCTTTCATTACATCTGGGACATCTACATCATTTTCTTCTGAGTCTTTATTTCCTAGCTCTTCTTCGGAGTAGTACAATTCTCTGTAGAATTTTCAAATATGTTTATATTTCTTCCTTATTTCGTGTTACGGTCCCGTCTGGTCTCTTAATTGCTTTTTCCCTATCATGAACTGGTGTTTGGCTTTCTTCAGGCTCTTGTTTTCTTCGATTGTATTTCTAACAAGATTTTCGTTATATCTTCGTACATCCTCTCTTATTTTCTTCCTTATGGTTTTATTAATTCTATATATAAAATCCTCTTTATATAATTTTCCTCTTCTTTCATTTCCCTTCTTTTCTTCATCAAGAGTTTAGTTTCTTCTGAGATTTTGCTTCTTTTTCTCATTCTGTTACCTACTATTTTCTTGGCTGTTTTTCTTATTATCTCGGTCAGTATTTTATTTCTGCTATCGATGTCTTCTTCATCCTCTATAGTTGTTCTAACAGTCTCTGTTTTTAACATCGATTTGTTTTTTGTGTTTGTTTTTCAGATTTTCATGCAATGTTTCTCTTTTAGTCCTGAAAAGTGGATAAAGACTAAAAATTTGAAACTTAAAATAGTTGAAAATAGAAACATAGTAATTTGTAAAGATAGTGTCACGACATTTAAGTAAAATTAGTTTTAAAACTTTATACACAAATTCTCAGCCTCTTTCCTTTTCAAAGAAAACTGGCACTGTATGTTCACCATATTCTCTTTGGCTGTCTTTGTGTGTGTGTGTGTGTGTTCAAGAGATGAAGAATGGAATGGGTTAGTAAAGGGTACACTTTACCAACATTAAGGTGTTCTAATTTAACCAAGTCTTTGGCACGAAAGCTCTCTTCAGAGACTATTTAAAAAAATGAAATTAGGTATTCTTTTTTCTCCCAGTTGTCTACTGTTATTAGGTCCATTGCATGACCATGGGTCAGGGCGTCACCCAGTATGTCCCGTCATTGTGCACGAACGAGGGTAAAAGCAAATAGGAAGGGATTTAAAAAAAAAAGAAAGCGAAGAAGGGAGAATAAAGAGGACAAAACAGAAACGTATCAGAATACAGTGGATTTTTTTTTCATTTGTTTTGTCTTTAATCAGTTTCTTAACGCAATCCCTCTTCTATTTATACGAGGTGCATCCAACAAAGAATTGAATGATTTGTTAGGTACATAAGCATTACTATCATTATTTTAAATGACCCCCTTTAACAGTGTTCGTTTTCATGATCTCTGTCCTAGTTTGAAAGTTATTTTTATTGGCTGACTGACATGGAACACGTTCGTCTTTAATGAAACATTAGTAGATAATCTCCACGCTGGATACAACTGACGGATAAACTGGCGAATTTAGTATCTTTCTCGTTGCTTAGTTGCTTTATGCAATATGTTACCACCGACACCACTCGGATTTTATCCCTGCTCCTACCAACGAATTTTCCTTGTTTCCTAGGATCCGAAACCACTTGGTCTTACTTGTATTACCAGACTCTTTCTCATATTTGTACGTTTAAAGTATATGGAAGTATAGTTGTCGTATCAGATGTGTAGGAGATGTACAGGAAGTTCGCTTTCATATAATGAAGTAACTAAATATTTGGGGATAATCTGTCAAGCTCCGACTAAGATCGATAATTAGCATTATGGGTAATTCGTTTAAGATTAAATGTAAAATTCAAGATTAGGTGTCAATAGACTGTGTTTAGGCCATGTGTATGTTTTGGTACCTGCTCTTTATTTAAGCCACGACCTGCCACTGTCAGAGATGAGCAGCAAGCGCTTTCTATCTAATTTAGTTATGATGTTTTGGCTTATCGTCATGAGAATTTTCTATACAGAACATGTGGTGTTTAGAAACAAGACTCTATATATTGAGAGTGGGGTAATCCCGTGTGTAAAGGAATTAAATAAAGCCCTAACCGTAGGTTATGCAACCCGGAGTGAACTAATGCTGTGTGGGTTGTCTAGTCCAAGTCAAGACATAAGGTTTATCAAACCTTTCCGTTTCCTGCGGACAGTCTCCAACGTCACTGAATCTTCTTGAATATCCTCGCAATTCGGTGAATTCCCTCCTATAGTGGTGAATTCCCTCCTATAGTTCTAAGTTCCAAGAATTTTACTTTGTATGATGTTAATGACTCTCTATTTCTATAAAGGGGTCATGAGAATTTTATTTCGTTTGTGGTTTTGTGTATATTTGGGGGGGGGGTGCTGAACAGCAATCAAATAAGTTTAATTAGTTAGTGGGGCAGTGTGTTACATAGTCTTTTGCTTAAACTGAAATTATGATCTTTGTAAGCACTGGAAATAGTCACCACATTCAGTGCAAAAATATCTTGTAACCTCAAAATACGGCAAATTGATGTGATTTTGGAATATGTGAATTCTTGTTCAATGTAAAAAGGCATCCAAGTCCTTTTGACAAATGGTCTAAAATCTACTAAAGAAACTCAGAGTTTAACCATTAAAAAAAGCTTTAGCTTGCTCTAAATTCTTGGTCAAAGAGAGTTTTGTAGCTTTTTCCTCTGAAAAGTTGTTAAACGTGGTTTGGTTCCTTTTTTTTAGCACTCATCCATTTATTTATCTCATTTATATTGTATAGGCTGGATAGACGTCAATGGCTGAAACCAATTACGTCTGTGAGTTGCCCTTCTTCAGCGAAGACTCCTTAGGTGCCAAGTATAGCTCAGTTATCGCCTAGGGATTATATTCTAGGTATTATGCTGGCATTCACCCGGTGATGTTGAAGAAAACTATGGAAAGTCTAAGTCAGGATGTCTGGAGTAAGAGGGACTTCAACCACTACCGTCTCCCCAGTGCTTATCCGAAGTTACTGGTCGTAACAGCTGGGTGAGGCTCGAGGTATTTGATTCAACGAATTATTACCACTAGTTACAAATGTCTAATTAGTATTTGAAAAAATTCAATTCTCTAATTATTAAATTTTACTTCAGTTTTTGACTCTCACTTCATGGCTAAACAAAGATCTGTAACGCAGAATTCAATCATGTTGAAAAGATGTTTGAATTTAATTTAAGGCCTTTAGGTAAGTTTGACTCAGACCCGTTAAAAAGATGTGTAGGTCATTTAAAATAAGAAGTTACACGTGTTTTTATATCGGTAAACATAGATTGTTAAAGGAGCGGTAAAAGTGGGAAATGTAAGAAAACTAACCTATCTAAAAAAAAGGGGGGGGGAAGACAATGGGATATTTCGCGACCAGCTGACGATCACGGGTCATCTGGAGGTAGTCTAGTCGAGGATAGCAAAAATGATCATAAAATATTCGCTTCACTTGTGCGCGAATCCTAGAACAGAAAGTAATGGACAAGTGAAACGAGCAGTATGCGATATAAAAGAGCCTACTCAAACTAAAATTGCAAGAAACCACAACTCAGAATTGGAAGCAGGTGATAGAAGACGTTCAAAGAGAAATAAGATTTGCCCACACACCATTGCTGAAAGGAAACGGAAATGGTTTACACTTTTCGCCAAAATACGAGGTTCAATAAGTTATACAGACGGGCAGAAAAAGATTTTATTATCTATTACAATTGTTTTTATTTTTTGATGCTGATTCTATGCATGTGCCACTTCAGAAGATTCGCTATGTATGTGGCCGAAAAATACTGTTTTTATTAGCAGAAACAAAGGATGGAAAAGCCTGGAATGGTAGACAACCATCAATACATGACTGTACAACGGGTAGCATAAAACCACAAAAGAAAACAAAAATCTGATGAAACTAGCTAGCTACCCGTAAATATGAGGAAGATTTTGGAAGACTGACAAGCGAACATCTCAAACTGATACCGCCATTTCCTCATCCAAAGGATAGACGAATGATAAAAGGAGATAAGTCCAAACTTTTAGCGTCTAAGAGACAGAAGGACAGGGGAGAAAATAATTCTATTATTCATGTGAGAATTTGAATTTGAATTTGAATTTATTTGGGACCTTTATGAATTTTAGACTTAGACCGAGAAAGGGTAGGGCATGGAAGTCGGTCAGGACCTACTTTGAAGATACCATTCAGCCGTTCGCCTGGTGTGTCTTAGAAAGAACACTGGAAAAAGCTCAGTAAGGATATCCACCGGCTGAGATCGTTGCCAGGTCCTTGGAATGTTAAAACCAACGCTCTACAAACTAAGCTATTGCAGATCGGTACAACAATTCTTCTTAGCAATGAGTTATATCTTGATTTGAAAGGATAATTTTAAAATTAACATCTACCTTAAAAGTGTTTATAAATGACAAAATCTGTTTTCCAGTAGCTCTGTGAACATAGTCAATACAGTATACAAACATTCTTATTGGTGATGATGAACCAGCCGTAAACCACAAAGTTACTGGATGAAAAATAACATTAACTTAACACCATAATCTTTAAAATTATCTTTTAAGCGTATTTTATATTGCTTATAGCAACCTTTTAAACACTAAACCTAATACAAAGTGTAAAATGAACATAGTTCTAAAATCGTGCAATTTTTAAACGTCAAACTTTATATTTCAGTGTTAAACCAAGGCGCAACATATATTTTCATGTTCCGTTGCTTTCTAGTTAACGACAATGATAATAAGTATCCGCATACAGCACCCATCCATTTTTGTTGTATTTCACTATGATAATATCCATACACACACGTTGGCGTTAGGTTTTGTTAAAGAAAAAAAAAGAAGATGCTGTTAAGCATAATGAGATGAAAAATCAGGTGGTTTAATGTTGGTTTAACACATGTAAGTAATGAGAGGGTGGAAGGAGGAACGGGGAGGGGCAGAATCCTTGTACAACTTCTTCTAGCTCGTGGCTTGTTTGATGATTGCTGTGGTGTGTGCGGCGGTGACTTCCGTAAAACCTAACTGCTTTGCATGCGTGCGTGTCGGAAGCATATACATCAAGACAGGTTTCTCCCTAAAGGCTGGTCGGGGCGGTACACTTTACAATGCGAGGCTAAATGAATCCTCCTGAGGGATTGCAAAGCTGAGGACAGTGAAAAATATATACGTATATGTCTGTTATAAAAAAACAACAACAAGGTAGCAGCTATGTAAAAAAGCAAGATCCAAAGACCTTCATAAGGTATTTTTAATAGGTACGATGTGTGAACAAAATGATCGTCTTTATCTGCCAATGTTATGGATTATTTATTCATTTTTGTTAGGGTTTACACGTAAAGTGTGTAACAACTCTATACACTAAAGAACAATGAGATTTCTGTACCACTGAATTACTGCAAGGACAAACATAGAACATTGTTTGATGTTGGAAAATTTATTAGGGGTCTACCTCTTATATTGAGATAGTTTAATCTAATATGGTTCTAAGGTCATTCTGAACCTCCTTTTTAATTCTGTTAGTATTCGTATGCAATGCAACATACTTTAAAGCGATCAAAATTACTTAATATCTGGAACGTGAGCTCAAAGATCAAGTTATCAAGTCCTAGAGAATAATCTTACAAGCTTTGGATCGGCACTGGACATACAGCAGATGTATATTCTAGGAATATACTACGAATATCCCTGTGAAGATGTGAGAATATTCGTAAGGTATTCTTGATGTATGATTAGAGCATTCTCCGAACATCTTAATGCCCAGGATGAGCGAATATTCAGAAAATATTTCAAGGTTTGTGTAACACGCTTGTCCTTTCGAGATGTTCTCAGAATATTCTCGGGATATTGAGTAACTTCAAACGAAGATAAACGCTTTAATACTCTCAGAATTAAATATTTAGAGAAAGCATTATTTGTTCCCAAAAGTTATGGGACATTCTTTGCATACTGGATACCTAAACGCATTACAGTATTATTTTGATATCTTCTGCTACGTGAGTGAAGGAGGCATGCAAATTCATGGACGGCTGATGGCCAATCCTGACTCAGCTTTTCTAGTTTGCCTTATACTTTTCCATCCCATTTCCCGGAAGAATGCGACAGGGCATTGAAAACCAAAGTACACCTAAAGTTCACAATATGTCCGGAAAAAAGTTCACAATATGTCTCTGTTTTAACACGTTTTTAAAGTGCATATTATATGAACTTTTCGTGAAGTTAATATGAACTACGCCACATTTTTAGTGCATAATATATACACTTCTGATGTACTGATACACAATTTATGCACAAAAAGTTTACTTCAAATTGACAAGTGTACTCAGTGAACTCAGAACCAAGTGTAGATAATATGAACTACAGTAAATATGAACTTAATGTGTATAAAATGTGCATAGTGAGCCAGAAGCTAACAAAAAGACACATTGAGCACACTAAAAGCTCACATTTTTTCGGTAGGTTCACGAAAAGTTCACATGCGTTCACAAAAAGTTCATTTTAGGTGAAGTTTTTGTGTACTTTTCGTGCCAGGAGATTTTCAGTGGGAAGACTCTAAGGGCGTGCATGATGGAATATTTTCCCGTCGGCATGGGGCCAGGAATGGAAAGTACGAACATTTTCCGAAAATTGATAGATTTTCGAAACGGATAATTGTCTTGAATTCCAGAGAGATCGGAGAATTTCGACTCTTGAGGCTTCACACCGTCTCGGGAAGGATCTTTCGGAAGTTCCTGAAAATCTATACCGAACTTTCTGAAAGTCAAGATCGGTCCACCCCATCTTTCGGACATGGGCACATCCGTTGAAATCTAAGATAGAATGTCCGGCTTCGGATTTCGAACCTATAATATCCTAGTAACAATGGCGAAGAAAGACTTCCCGTTTAGTCTAGCTTTTGTGAATACGTACTAATGTCATATTCCTATACTCTGATCTTTTTATACACTTAAATTCCGTATATTTCATATAAAACAGCAACGAAGACAGATAGATCTCTGTAGCCTCACATTCATTGCAAGTGCGCACCTCTTTCTCAGTACATTCAGTAGCGATTCGTGGTTTTTATGACGTGTAGGATTTGTAAGTCCTTCAAATTTATTATATCCCGATCACCCCTTCCCGACAGAAGTATTGATCTAGTATGTTCAATAATTGACCACTAGATGAAAACACATAAGTTTAATCGATTCAGGGTAACCATTTCATGAAAAACGAAGTTAATTATTAATTATATTCCTTTTGAGTGTAGTTAAATCTTTAATTCCTATATACAAAAGTCGCCTCTGAGTACATTACCATAAAGAAGAAGGAAAGAGGCTACGTCTTCAATGCAGGCAGCAATAGCCTCGGGCTAACTGACCTTTTCTGGTCATATTTGACACCAAATTGTTAAAAAAAAGGTTAACTTCAACTTAAGCACATTCACGTATTTAAAAGGACAAGCAACAACCATAAAGGGGCGACCTTATAGCATGAATAATCAAAAATATCTCCGGTGGAGCAATCATTGCTTCTGTCTTGTCTTTTTTCCAGAGAGGGAGATGTGGACGGGGGACTAGATGCTAAAGTATGCATGGCAAGAAATTTAATTGCAGGAACAAAAAAGCATGATGAAGAGGATAAATTGCCAATAGGACAGTGAGCATGTGTAGTGTGTGTGTGTGTGTGTGTGTCACACAACAATAACAACAACAACAATAAAGAGAAATAGAGAAAAAGGTGTGGGCGGAAGTCTTTTCTACCTTTTTCCGCTATGCTGTTTGGTGCTGAAGTAATTAGCAAAAGCAGGTAGCCGAAGCAGCTTGCATAAATTCACGCACATCTCACAAAGAGGAGGTTTTGGTGTTGATCGTAAAAGAAACCTTCAACAGTCCGTCGGATTCTTTATTTTTCTTTCACCCGGAGACGGAAGAAAATACCGCTATTTCCTCTTATGTGTTTGCCCCTCCCCCTCCCACCATCTCTCTTGCAATGTATGAGTGTCTGCATTGTTGTGACCAAGATTCTAACACGTGTTCCTCCTTCCTCGTGAAGTTGCAGACACACTGAAAATTTACTTGTCAGCTATCTGTCTTTTCCTCAGTTAGCTCTCTTTAGCAATAATGGCCTGAGAAAGCGCTTTCTTTAGTTTTTGAGACTTCTTTTTACTTGATTTCAACTCGTTGAAAAAGACGGTTTTCGATTTTCTATCAAATTTCATTTTTTAAAGTCAAAATCTTAAGATTTAAAAAATATCGTTAGTTCTGCTTGAATTAAACTCAATTGAATTTATTTATGAGCTTTAGGCACCTCTTGCTCAGGCCGAGTTCTACTAAGAAATCTTATTTAAAGTAATTTTTAATAAAATATCGACTTAGTTGTTTTGTATTGATAGTTTTTTTAAAAAAAGAAACAAAAATAAATATAATCTCGCAACAACAGGAATTCAGATATTTAAAAAACAACAATAAAAATAAAAGTGCACTTGATAATGGCTACAGAAGTAGTCGTAACGTTGTGTTTCGGGAAGGGCGTAAGCCATAGTGCTGTTACCGCCTATACAATTCATTTTATCTTTATCTTATCGTAACGTTGTGTTGTGCGTTAAATATGTGCATTTAATAATAAATTGCGTTTCTAACATCGGACCGTGAAGTTTGGATTTTTGTTAGATAAACCAGGAGATTTAAAATAAAATGTAGGCGTGGAATATAAATATCAAATACTTGTGATGACCTTGCATCTAAATCAGACAATGAGATGAAAAGTGGACGGTGACATTTTAGAAAGAACAGAAATTATGTGCAATTAAACAGAAAATAAGTTTAACAAAACTATAGTTTGCTACGTACTCCAATAATAATTAAAATTCATTAGAAAGAAAAATTAACAAAAACTTCAAAACTATGTCAAAGCACCTTAGGGACATGGGACTGTCCAAAAAGTGTATTGACTTAGTTTTGAAATTTCTATGAACAGACTACATCGGATTAGATGTGCACGAAGGTATGACGCAGATATTCAAAACGCTGATAGTAAGGTCATCTTGTTCAACTTCAAACCGGACGGAGCTGAAGCACCGTAGTAAAACATACTGGGAATTATGTTTTCTTAGTGATTTTCCTCTGCAAACTATTGAAAGACAGTGAACGTTGTATACCAAACGCACTTCAACCTAAAAGTGTATTTATCAAAAGGAGTAGAATTTCTACAAAGGTTCCTTGAAGAAAAGAAAAATTATCGAAACAACTTTGAAACAGGGAAACATAATAGTAAATAGCCGTTCATTCATCCTGACTTTCCTTCTATTCGTCAAAGGAAAATGCGACATCACTACGACGAACTCTCGCAAAATAAACAACTTCGAGCTCCTAAAAGTTTATTTCGAGTGAATATCTTTTTTTTTTTTTTTTTCGTTTGTTGGATGTGGTAATAATTCCAATGCAATGTTGTTTCAATGGTTTTGAGTGAAGAATTCTAAATGTGTTGAATCTGAAATCTCTGCAAAAATTAAGTGACATTGATCTAATGCATAAATGCTGAGGCGTTCGCTGTTTACGTACAACAAAAATATTTTTTGCCAGAACTTTTAAGTATGCGATTGGCACTGTAATGTGGTCTCAAAAGTGACCAGTCAGATGAACTAGTTTCTTTATAGTGAAAAATCGCTTCGTTTCATCCAGTTTTTCGAGAGTTTGTATACAACTATGATGTAGGTATATTTATTTATTCATGAACATTAATGTCACAACTGACTGCAGAGCGTTCATTTTGCAATACTGTCTGAGCTGGGCCAAGAAAGATTGAAAGATCTCACTTCTTTCAATCGAACCGTTAATGATTTGGACGTTGGATTTCGAAGAAGTGATCGATCGATAAGTTTACTGAAGTCAGAGCAAAAAGGAAGGAATCTTAAGGTACGAAAAAAATGTATATAATATTTTACAAATAAATTACATTTTAGAGTTGTATATTTTTAACATGCGGTCTATAAAAATAATTCAGATCGTATAAATTTATAAGGATGACAGTTAGAAATGAAAAGAGGGGGCACCATGAGAGTTTACCAGGGGGTATACAAGCCTCTAGTTACTCCACTGAAGATTTTATATACGTCAATTTACTGTACGTATGTTTTCACAGGAAATTCAGAGAATACGTTTCTATTTATAAGCGAAATTCTTCGAGGGAAACGGTACGCACGTGTTTGATTGTCAGTTAGCATTGTGAACCAGTTGCTGGTGTAATTTTCATCACTGGTCACCAATAATACCTCAAGAAGTTTTGCTCTTGTGTACAGATGAATAATAGAATCAAAGTATAAACATTTTTCAAAGGTTCTCAATTTCTCATGATCATTTAAACAAGAACAAAGAAGTTGGTTTGATTATTTTTCTTGTGAATGAAGTTTTTTTTTTCTTTAGCGTTTGTGACGATCAGTACCATTAAACAAAAGTGAAATAACAATACAAATGCGATTAGACCACACACAACAACATTATATATTATACAGTATATTCAAAGTAGTAATTTGTTATTCACAAGCATAACCGCTGTTTACTTAACGTTTTTGTTATCAGGTAATTGTGAACAAGTGTTGAGCACCTGCATGCAACTAGTCAATGTATGAAATTACCAAAATAACAACATTATACAAAGCATTGGTATCCATCCTTCTGTACTTTACTTCCTTCAAATATGAAACCAATAATAAAAAAAAACTTTTTTAAAGACTTACTTTTCTTAAAAAATTCGTACTAAAAAGTAAAAAAAAAAAATGTTTATTCATCACTAAACAGAAAAAAGCATGGGGCGCGTTCTCATATACAGTCACTTTATAAATTCTTGAATTGTCGCGTCTCATGCTTTTCTTTTTAGTCATGCATAAACAAAAATATATATATATATTTTACTTTTTAGTACGAATTGTTTAAGAAAAGTATGTCTTTAAAAAGTTACAATATTGTATTACTTTTTTTTTAGTTATTTCGATGTTCGTATACTTTTTCTCAAGCTAATGTTTTGTGACTCAAATCCTAAAGTGTTCTGCAACCAGTCGAACGACACATCGCTGTAGGCAAGTATATAATTTAGGATAGAGAAGTCCATATTAAAAATATTAAAATATGTTTTTTAAATTTATAAATATATGAGAGTAACAATAGAAGAATATTGTATTGTCACGCGACTTACGTCGCTGTGCAAATTTCATCATTGTATGACGTAAGTTAACGTGGCAAGATTTGAGGACACCACCAACCATTGTGAACTAAAGAGAAGTCTGTAAAAATAAAATAAAAAGTTCAAATATTTGTAGCGACAAGCTAATAATTATCCAGTATTATTAATTTATTAGAACGTTTTCTTTTTATGTAGTTTTTTTTCTTTTGTTAATGAGAAGTTGTAATGGAAGTCGAGGCAACATAGTGCTAAGCCTCACTTTCTATGAAATAGAGAATAAAGAAAGTATGTACATAATTCGAGATCTTCCTAATTGAAGGTGTAAGGGTAATATAGTGCCAGGCCTCATTTTCGAGGAAACACAGAAGGTTAGGATATTTTGTACAATTTACTTCAAAATTAGCAATCTTACTTCTGTTAGTTCTCGATTGATCCAACATCCCCATCCCCGCCCCCACACCACACCCCCACGCACACCGGTGTCGGGTGGTGGTTGTGAGGTCTGACACGTCAGAGTAACGTCCAAGAGTTTTCGGATTCGCATCCTGACTGGTTCATGGCTGTTTGAAGGTTTTAATGCATAACGCTCAAATAATCGGGATGGTCCAAAATCAATAGTTTTTTTTTACCTTTATGAATCTAAAAAATCATCACTTACTGAGTCTGTTTGAGGTACAATTTTCTTCGTAGATTTAAACTCGATTCTCACCACTGTAATGATACAGTGCCTGATTTCATTTATCTCAACAAATGACATCATAAATATTCAACATTATGAATGAAAATCTATTTTATCTTTTCCAAACTGTCCTAAAATTTGGAAGATCTAGAATTCAAGGACCTCTTTCTCCTCTCTCTCTCTCTCTCTTCATCTCTCCGTTACTTCACTGTTCTCAAATTAACAGGATATCTCGGAGATATCAGGTAGGATACGTGTATGTGGGTAAGAGGGGTTAATTAGAAACTGAAAACATTGTAACACTTTTGCAAGTTTCATACTCAAAGAGAAAACAATCCTATGTGTGTCATAAGAGCTCCTCCAACTTCCAGGAGATCAACATTGTTGTGATGTGTTCTTTCCTTTCGGAGGCTACAGAATTACTAATATACGTGAACGCTGACGCGTAGTAAATTCGTAAATGGAAAAAGGTCATGTCAAACCAATCGTCCATCAGACATCACACGGATATTAAGGAGGAAACGTTTTCGAAGACCGTCCTGGCGATGCACATAAAATTTTAACATACAGCCACGTAAAAGTCGGCGAAAACATTAACAGTATTAAACAAGTACCAACAGGAGTTGTGATTTATAGATCGTATGTAATCAATTTTTTTTTCTTACAAAAGCCACAGAACAACAGACGTTTGCTCTTCAACCTGATGACTTTGGCTCTGTTTCTGTTCTATACCGCTTTTCAGAGCGTGCCGTCCTCCACTTGCAGAAGTACAAGATGCATATGTATCTATCCCTCAGGATCTTAAATAACGGTGTATGCATATTATTTTTAAATCCATATGAAAGTTGATATGAACATTGTGCACCTACTGACCTGACCCTTTATGATAATATCTGCATCGAAAAAGTATTAACACGAATTTAAGTATTTTCTATTCTTTCAGATTGAATTGTTAATTTATGGCCTTCAGGCATCTAGGCTCAGGCCGGAGTAGGATGAAGGACAGAAGGTTGCAAAGTGCTCGAGTAAGGCCTAGTTAGTAGGTATCTTCCCGGCATTTGCCTGGTATGACTTGAGGAAAACCTTCGAAGAACATCAGTCAGTATGGGTGGCCGCTGGGATCGTTCCCATTTCTCAGAATCTTCGGATTGTAAAATTAACACTCTACCAACTGAACTACGACCGTTCAGTCCCATTCTTTCAGAAAGTGTGTTGTATGTTGTAGTAACATTTTTAATTGACGGGTTCTTTAATATCCTGGTCTTGAAGTAAAAAGAAACGGGTGTAATTTTCTACTTACGGAGTTCATTTTTGACAAATTTCACTTACGTTTCCTCCTTAGGATTTTTGTCTTCATCCTGATACTGATGATTGGATTTTATCCTCCATACACTCAGACCAATCCCTGGATTCCATTCTTGTACTCACCTATCCTGAAAACAGTACTAGGATCAGTGTTCGAAGTGGGTTAGAAAAAATATGGAAACGTGGCTCGATGGGTTTGAAAAGGTAAGGGAACGCTTGCACCAAGTGGCGGTTAATGGCTCATTTAAATAATCAATAAAATTACTCAATAATAAAAAGGTAGGGAAAGCTAATTCCAAAATTAAGAAAAGTAACGGGACGGTGTGCCCCCGCGTTCCTCTACTCCACTTCGAGCTCTGCATACATCAATCGCCTTTAGGCTAATATTGTGGGACTAAGCCCCAATCATTCTTACACTAATTCTTGAATGTCATTCACAATCATCTTCAGGTGAGCACTGTTCCGAGGACCGGGATGAAAAAGGTAGTGATGATGGCCTTAGTTTGGTACCATCCCAGCATTCACATAATGGAAGTCAGTAAAAACCTAGGAAATCCTCACCTCAGTTGTGATGGGCGCCAACAACACTCGAACTAGCATGTCTACTGAGTGTCAATTGTAATCATAACCAATAGATCGCGGGGACTGTGTAATAGTATGAGTAGGTACTACAGTAATTCATAGATAAATATTTTACGTGTCCATCCACCAAAGAATTGAAGTATGTCTACGCATGAGCCCAGACCAGAAAGAGTTATTAATCTATCGACTTTTCACTTACTTCCGGAACTTACCGTCTCTAGGAAATTCACATTAATTACTTTCGATAGCATTTCATTCACCACAAAATTAAAATTCTCGTTTTCATTTCTAGATAAAAGTAGTCTAAAACAAAATGTTTACTTTCAGATTCTAAATTATAAACTTCTACCGAAAACTGACAATCTGACATTCATAAGTAAGGAGGAATTCCTCACTTCAAAACCTAGAAGCAACCAGATTTCTCGTCAACCCCGAGCAGATGACTAGGCTCCAGGAATATTAAAAATTCGAATAGTTTCAAAACCATTTGTCCTATAAAACAGTGTAGTATATAAAAGTTAACTCGTAAGGCGATAAATAAATTCAAATGTCTCAGCAGAGGGGGGACTCCGTGCTCGAATTGAAATCTGGACATCCTTAAATGTTCACCCGTTTTACCTTTTGTCGCACAATCACTGCCAGGCAAATGGCGGAGTGGTTCTTGACTCAATGCAAGGGCCGTTACCTTCCTCTTCCTTATCCAAGAGAAAGGTAAAGCTGTTCATAAGATGATAGTGTTGATTGGCGTTTGTTCGGAGATAGATTGTGAGCCGAAAGTTCCAGAGCAAGGTGAAGTAATGGTGATTGTCACTTCCTTCCATCTTATGGAGATAACGTTCTAGAGTAAAACAATATATCCTCACAGTAACTCAAACTTGGAAACACTTGATTACAAAGAGACTATCGAATACCATAAAAGTAGTTATTTAATAATAACCAAAAGCACAGCTTCTTTGATCCAGTGGTTATGGTCGCGAAGTTCGAAACCGTGAGGCAAGGAGATTCGAGTCCTGCTGTTGGCGATTCTGACTGAAGTTTTCCATGGTTTTGCTAAGTGCACAAGGCGAGTGCCTGGACTGGATGGTACCTAAATTGATGTTCTGGCCGCTACCTTCGCCATCCATGCTTTAAAAAACAGTTCTTGCCGATGGATGTCATATATCCAAAAGGGAAACTGTAAATGGAAGTTCAGCAACTTTACAAATTGACAATGCCATCATGTCTCTCAACACTGGAATGGAGAAAAATATAAAGGAGTGTAAAAGAACGAAAGTGGGGTGGATGGAGGATTACTTTTTGATGACATTTCACTGTTTTTCAAATTTTTCATCCAAATTTTGAGCCTGAGAAACGAAATGACAGGAGCTTACCTAAAAGTTGTAGAACAAGATATGTTTCCACACTATTTCATGGGAAGTTGACGCAGCTTTTTGATTGTATTTTTATTACACAATGAATCATAAGGCGGCCGTGTTATCACTAAAAGAATTGTGCCAAGAAATAGGCGAGTCACCGTCATAAACTGCAAAACCAAGTAAAGAAAGGAGAAGGTTTTCACTGTAGGCTATCACCCAAAGGGGGCCGGGAAACAGACTTTGCAAAGTAGGGTGAGAAATATCTCTACCTGCAGTGTTATCGAACATGTCCGTAACATTGTATATACATGGATATATGTGTGTGTTTATGTCTCCTTCGTGTGTGTATATGTGTATGAGAGTGTGCAGACCCCGCCCATATTGTGACGTCAAGTTGGATGTCTTGGTAGCAACATCGAGTGTCCTCTTTCCATACATCTCCGCTTCTTATCCTTTTAGCCGTTTCCCCGAACTTCACCGTGGAGAAGTGTCAAGCAAGCATTTTGGTCCCAGGTGCTTTCGGTGTGTGTGTGAGATGTATACTTCCCAGTGAAATAAACATAATGTGTCATGGCACCTGTGTTACAGTGTTGTGAATTAATACGCTCGGAAGAAATGACCCATTCAAATCAATGGGGATCAGTTACTGAAAATTGCGAAGATCACTACTAGTGCATATATACGTGTGATTGAATGTGGATGTGTGTGTGGGAGAAAGAGAGAGAGAGAGAGAGAGAGAGAAGCGGAACACGGACCCAGCGCGCTGCCACAGTGGCGCCGCCCAGCGGACAAGTCAGCCAACACGAAGACCCTCGGTCGAGAGAACGTCGGAGCGTCCACAGAGTAGGCAGGCAGATGGGCTAGTGTGACTGCCCGAGCCGACACAAGCCGAAGGTGTAGTCGATCCGTGCCGAATAGGGCCACGGCCGGCAAGGGCGAGCCGAGCAGACGACCAGTTGAGACCCAGCCCGCCGTGTGGTCTGTCGGTCGTCGGGTGACCAGCCTGAGACAAAGTGGTGTATTGAGAGACCATGTCCCGCTCCGCGGGGCGACCGCCCCATAGACTGTGTGCTCTAAAAGTGGACGCGATATTGTACACCTGAGGGCATAAAATTATCAAAAACAAAAATAAGGTCACTTTATGATAAAAATGTTTTTTCCAACAAGTGCAATATTTTTCCTGTAAACAAAGTTATCATAACAAACAAACAAAAAAAAGTTGCCAAATATTTTTTTGTTATTGTTGTTATCCGGCAGAAGATCCCAGTTGGAAGAAGCAGGATTTCTCCTTTTTTTGTTTTTCTGTTTTTTTGGTTGTGGGATTGTCAGAATCCGAAAACTGACCAGTTCATTTGCAGTGACAGCAAGAAGTGATAAAAAGAAAATATACAATTCGTTTTCAAAAATAATAAACCTGAGATTCTTTTTTTAATATAGTGTTATTTTTCATTATTAAATAAAAGAAAAAAATTGTTTTCATTCATATTAAAATAAACCAAGAACGTTTTAAGTGTTTTCTCCGCACACTATCCATCATGAGGATTAAAATGCCAGCTGTGCGCATCGCTCAAGGTAAGTGCGAAAATTATATTTTTGTTTCATTTTATTCCTATTCTGGAAGAGAACCGTATTTTGCCCCTAAGAATCCTGTAGGTGCATATTGACGTGTGGGTATGTTAAGTGTTTTCGTAACGCATGTCGGAAATATCGCTTGTTGTTGTTGTTGTTGTTGTTGTTTTTCATCTCATAAGTGTTTCTCATTCTTTCTGTTTCTCTTCTCTATCTTTTCGTATTCTCTGTTGTCTCTTTTCTTTTTTTCTTCATCATTCGCTCTGGAAAAAGAAGCACGGAAGATGTAAATTAAAAAGTGTGGGCGCGCGGTGAAGGGGGTAGAATGGGTGTTCCCCGTGCCTGTGCCGATCCCTCCCGAAGCTTGTCACGTGGATGATTTTTAAGTCATCTTTTTTTTTTTCGGGTTTCTTTATACTTTTTCTTTCGACAATTAATATGCATTGGCAAAGATTTTTAGCTTAGCCTCTTACGACCACATCTTTGAGAAAGCACTGAATATTTTAAAATATATCGTAAGGGGTATTGGAATACGATCTTGAAGAAAAAATTAAAGAGATTTAGATGAATGAAACGAAAAAGATCCATTCAATGTCGTGTTTATTATTATTGATATATTTTCTTCGGAAAGGGTTGCTGTTTACTCATGACATAGCAATTCTTCGTCAGTTCTCTCGTAAGGGAAGACTTTTGGAATATCGGCGAATCCTCCCGCGCGCCAAAGACGACGGCGACGTTGGTCGACGCTTAAGCTCTCGTTCACACAGCCACTAACCTTAGGCGTTTAGTCCATACCATGTAAAGTCGCGAAAGAAAAGTGTTTGACATGAATTTCCGAATGAACTTTAACAAAAATGTCATGGTCCTGCATATTAGCACATCTTCTCTGATAACAGTAAATTGTGAAAAAAAAGAAACAAAGTTTTTTTTTAAAAAAATAAGAATATTAGTGTGATTAACATATTGTGTTATTATAAGAATTCCGTAAGGGATCTTTGGAATAGCACGGAAACTGGACAGGTAAAAATAGTTTCATTATTATACATTGCCTTCCAATAACACCACTGTTATCAGATCAGAAATCTTACGTTATATAAATTGTCACGAAAGCACGTTTGTAAATATTACAATAATTGTAGAAAATTACCGTTTCGAAAAGTTGTTCACGGTTGTGGAGGAAATTTACATACAATTTTTATAGTGAACAAGATAAATTGCCAGTACAAGTTTTATCCAAATGAGTGAGAATGAATTTACTGTTTATTAACACTTATATGTACAATTTTTACAACAATACCCTACAAGAAAAAAAATAATGTAATTTTCGATTCTTGTTGGTGGAAATTTACGACATGCATGATGTAAGAGAAGGAAACGTTATAGGTTTAATCAAACTCATAACGACATGACTGTCAGTCACTTAATTTTATGAACAATATGTTACTAAAAAAAATAGAGTGTTTTGACTAATAAAACTAACTTATAAATAGGATGTTTATAAATTAGAGAAAAACAAAAAAACTAAGGTAATTTAGAAGAACATGTCGATCGAATCGAAAGCTTGCCTTTAGCGATGACTCTCATTTTATGCCTGATTTTTGCAAACTGAATTTGTATTACATTGTATTAAGAATTAAAATGTCAGAAAAAAATATGGAGAATTGCAAAATCAGTGCTCTAAATTCACATTAAAAAAAAAAAAAACACACACACTTAATTCCTTCTGTCCTGTTCTGCAGAGATAGTGGAGGCGATTGTCCTTTCCCCCTTTTTATTTTTCTTGTATATATGCTATGTTGCTAATGTAGCGTTTCCACTTCTTGCCCGGAATTCGGAACCTGGAACCTACGTCAATTTAAAACGTATTACAGAATCCATTCATTTCCCATCTCGTACTTTTCACGCGGTCAAAATAAAATACGTTTGTATCTTGGAAGTGTACCGCAGTATTTTTGTTTCATTGATGTAATTAACTTTCATTTGAAAGATATATATCAGTAAATTACATCTATTAGCTGCGTTGGGATAACAAAATAATCGTGTATCTGTTATAGCGATTGTGTCAATAAAGTAGAAAGGAGTGAATCATTTGAAAACTAATATCTTAATTACAATTTTAGCGTTGGTCGTATTACGATACTGTACATCCCGTACAGGGATTTAATCATGAAATAACTTTGAACTAGGGCTTCTCGTCTTGAAGCGCTAAAAAAAAAAAAAAAAAAACAGTAATTTATTTCTTTCGTTCACTTTACACTGGATAGATTAACAATAGCAACAAGGAGAAGGATTTTGGAAGGAATCAGCCCTGGGCTGATTTTAAGGTACCAACATTTTCGTTTCGTGACAGAGAAACATGGGAAAATCTTACTTAGGAAGACCGGTACCGGGAATCGAACTCCACCCAGTCTTCACGATTACAAGGGAATCGAACCCTATTCTATTGACTGCTCTACCTGGTTGGTGCAATTTCAGAATATAATATAATTTTCCTTGCAATTACTAGAACTCTGGAAATATTTTAAAATGTAAAGATAGTCATTATCTTAATTAATAAGGTAAGAAATAATGCCTATTTAAGAAAACTATAGGAGAAATGGGTTTAATTTTAAATTCTTAGAGTGATCTTTGAAATCCTGGCTTCTTTTTTTTTAATCCTTTTTTTTTAGTTTATTTAATTGCTATTCAAATTATTATTCTTTTGTTACATGTCTTTAACTTGATGCTCAGTATATTAAAAAAAAAAAGTTTTACGAAGTGAATATAGTTACATTTATCTAAATCTTATATTTACTGGAGAAAATTGTCGCCAGTTAAGTTCGACTCCCGACGGAAACAACAAATCAGAATAAAACACCAAGAGAATAAATAGTTTTCAATAAACTATATAGGATGTTATAATTAACATAAATGGAACAAATTTTAGAATAAAAGATTAGTAGTACATTGTTTGGGCATAATTCTTAAATGTTATACTCATTTGGGGAGGAAACTTTTAGATTTATCATTATGAAGATAGCCACATATGCAAGACGCACAAATCAGTCATTAAATAATTAAGAATAAAAATAATACACGCTGTTTGTTTCATTATAAGTTTAAAAAAGAATTTGTGTCGAAATCTATCAATAAAATTAGTAATATTAGGAAAAATAACCGTAGACGGTGCATACTCGATAATATAGTAAAAATTTTGCATTAATAAACCCTAAACTAAAAAAATAAAATAAAAAAAATAGCAAATCCTCTCCGTTCTTGTACTCCTAAAACAGCATAAAAAAAACTTATGCATTTGAATGTGCATAATGGTTATCTTGTTTCGTAACGTTAATTCATTGCATGACAATATTTTACATAAAATATTTACCCACTGTGGTGACTTTACTGTCAAAAGTGTTGCAAGGAATAAGCCTTCGTAAAAAGTCGTACTGGTCATTATTTGTTACTATGACTTTCTTCAGCGTGTGGTCGATCATATCCTTTCTTTTTTTTCTCTCACCCGTACATTATACAAAAGAAAAGAAAGGAAAAAAAAACTAACTGTCCAAATCGTTAGAACTGACCAAGGAAGAAGGTATTTGCTACCGGCAACAGGTTTATTATTATGTTCTTATTCTTAAAACTTCCCTTTTTTATCACCCTCATTCTTCTTAAGAAGGGGTGAGTGAGTACCTTGCCTTCTTTCATGTTAAAAACATTTTTGCCGGCCACTACCTTTGCTGACAAAAAAAAACTAGTGAAAACAGTCCTTCAGAAGTCACCGCTTACTGTGTTAGGTATGTGTCTTGTATGCATGAAATAAAAGGGGCATGTTAAACTTTAAGGTCATAAAGGGAGAAGACGAAAAAGAGTCTTACACGATAAAGTAACATGTGATAAAAAAAAAATATCAAGGGGTGGATGCGGTTAGGACTCCCCGAATGTCAAAGCTTGTTGATGTTCCTCGATTTACTTATACGCAGTTACTTCTTCATTAGCAGGACGTAAAAGTTGCTTGTGGTCACAAAGTAATCTTAACCTACCCTCGTACTAAAAAAAAAAGAGAGACCACCCCTTTTGCTTTCTTCTCCCCACCCCTGGTCCAACCAAACCCCCTATGTGTTTTTGAGTACTTTTTGTGTGACTTGTCCTGTCACACTACTCTGAGCACTCAATTCGTAAGTCCTTTAAAAGCCGACTGACCAACCGGTCAGCTCAAAACACTCCCCGACCACCAAATGAAAGAATGGGGAGAATTATAGAGAGAGAAAAAAAAAACGCATCGTCTAATCTACCTGTTCCGTTGCATTCTGTGGAATCATGTACCCAAAACTTACCAACCGGTCAAACCCACCGTCTTTTCTTCTTTTCGTGTATTTGTGTGCACAAAAAAAAAAAAAAAAAAAAATACAAGTATATGTAATGTGAAAAGGGGAAAAGGTATAGGGAGGGTCTGCACGAAACTTGCCTTTAAAAAAAAAGTTGCTGTAACTTAAGTTTTTCTTTGAGTTAACATCGTCACCCTGTTGTCAACTAAAAGACTTTCTGAACTAGCACCTAACTTCCATGTTCACATGTATAAGAAGGGGGCTGATGAAGATAAAAAATTATTCATGTATATACTCTAGATGACTTTATCTAATACTTGCCTAGTCAATTTTATTTTTATCTTCTTTTAAACACATATTCTCGTAAAGAAAAAAAGGCGGGTGAAAAATTTATTTTTCTAATTCATTTGGTCACCTCTTGCATGTTTTTCTTTAAAAATAAAAAGGCGAAAATGAAGTAAGAAAGACAGGCAGGTATCTTTTTGATATAATTTAGGGAGATTCTATGTTCAGTCTTTGGAGCTATAGAGTGCTTTGTGTTATCTATTAGGTACTGACAATTAGATGTTACAAATATAGTCGAAACAAAGCAAAAACCGAAAAGTAAAATTGTTAGATTTATTGCCGACCACGGTAGTCGTGTTGTCTAATGCATTAGGTTAACTTCCCCGAAGGTTCTCGCTTCGAATCCCGAATAGGACATAGAGTTTGTGGAATAGCTTATACATCGAGGACCGAAGTCATTAGTTATTAACAAAACGGTCCAGAATTACAAAGAATCTAGAATTACTATTTAATTCTATGGCTTACGGAACTCGTGAGTTCATCGTCGCAGTAACAAAGTTTACTAAATTCATTTTTCTTTCGAATTTCTTAACTGAGTAATTTTGAACCAGAGCAACCACGCATTTTAGAGGCGAATTTATTATCCATTCGGTTAAGCGAAGTACGCGAAAGTTTTGTCTAATAAGAAAAAAAAAGTAATATAAAAAAAAGCACAAATTCTGACATTTCATTTTGAAAGCTGTAATTAATATCTTTATCTTGTTTTAATGATTAGAAGTTTGTTTTTTAGCTTCTTAACAAGTACAAATCAAGATATTATTAACAATGAACACGGGCGATAAATGATTTTCTAATACACTTTTGTTGCCTTTCTATTCAATTTTAAAAAGTTGATAATTCGAAGTTTGTATACAATATTCAAACATCTACGACTTATATGTAAGAAATTACTTACTAAAATATGTTTTGCAGAGGCTGTACATATATATCAGAATGAAAAAAGATAGCATATTTTTGGTTTTGCTCCGCGAAGACCAAAAAAAGAAAGAAAAAAAAAGTATTTAAGTTTTAGTTTGCTTTTAGGGAGGGCGAGAGAGAGAGAGAAAAAAAATGGTAATTTTCGGGAAAATTTACGCGCATGTGTGAAAGCGCCGCTAGATAGTACACGCACATACAAAGTTTGCAAAAGTTCCGAATTTTGTCAATAGATGGCCGTCGAGCCACTGTACCGATGCGGGGGTTGATCTACAGCTGGAAAGCTAAAAAGCATCCCCTACAGACGAGGGTTAGAAGCAGAGGGAGACATCTAGAGGGAAGAACATGAGTAAAAATGGATAACTTTCTTTTCTGTAGTTGGATGGTTTGCAGAAATATACAGGCACACGTATAACAATGTGTATTATTATAACCCCTTCCCTACAGCTTTATCACTAAGTACTTTTGAATCTATTAAGAGAGAGAAAAAAACTATTAAAACGTATTCAATAACAACGTATAGAAATCTTCAGTTTTACTCAGTTGTCTGAGGAAAAACCCGTCAAAAAGAAATTAAATCTAAGTTTCAAATCAAAGCATAATGTACTTACTGGTATTAATACGGGAAAAGGAGAAAAAGTCGCTAAAGGAGTTGATATTATTGTTATTTATAACAGAAAAAAATTGAAAGAAATATAAAAATTTAAAACTATTGAATTCCCAATACGTAACGAATTCTTTGTTGTTTTTTTATGAAATGCAAATACAGAACAAGCTATTCTACATGGAATATTACAACTAAAAATTTATTTATAAAAAAGAACTATAAAAATTATGATACCTAGCGTTAACTAAAATCGATCCCAAAAATTAGTGAAATAATATGTTTAAGTAATTAGCAAAGCGAATTATAATGAATTGATGTTGATACTATTTCGACGTTCAATGTACATCCTTAACAGTAATTGAAAAGTAGTGTAAATGGTCCGCTTGTATTAGTATTAATAATAATAATTCAATAGTCTCTGAAAAATTACTCGAAGCTTCGAAATTAAGAAAAATTATCCCGAAAGTTATATTCTCTGATAATAATGATTTTAAAATAAATTACCAAAAAATTTCAATGTATACTCAAGTTCATTAAAAAAAAATGACTAATTGGATTTTCCTGATTCCAAAATGTTCACAATTTTTTGGCCATACGGAATCAAGATACGGTGCCATCACAAAAAAAAAATAAAATAAATGAAAAGGTAACATTTTAAGTCGATATCAAATATTGATTGATTAGTACCATATTATTCATCGTGGACCATTTTTTATGCATCTGTGTGTACATTATTGTGCCCTCGTCCATTTCGCTTAAAGTTTCTGGTGTTCTAGAGAAAAAGATGCGTTGTTTTTTTAAAAAAATACTGCAATCAAGTGTGTAGTGAAGTTATATGAATTTGTACAAGTATACATGTCTTTTTTTATACTTTCCAAACAGCTCATTTGTAATTTTTTTTTAATTTTCTTTCAATTCTTCCATCATTTCTAAGAACAATTTCTGCTTTTTCTTTTTAGTTTTTAAATTATAATATATATTATTGTTATGCTATAGAAATACTCAACCTGGTATTTTAATCATGATACTGTTTGCTTTTTATTTTATATAGGGCCTATTTAAAAATAAACATGAAAGTTTGTTTTCCATGGTTCTGTTATGAGTAAATGAACCAATCAATGTTAAAAGATAGTCTTTTATATACTTTTAATCCTTTCTAAAATTGACGAATTAAATTATATTTTTGATAGAACTGTACTACATGCATAAGCATATTTTTTTATCGCATTTGCACAGTAATCGAAAAAAAATAACATGATAAGGTTTGAGAATATTATTACATAGGATAAAAATATAAATTTATTTACAATGATAAACTATATTTTGAAATCTGTAGATTAAAAACGAGGTAGATAATTTCGGATACAAAAAAGAGGCTTTTATTTGCACTATTTAATCATCGCATAACTGTGTAACGAAGGCAGTTCTTGTACATTTTTAGAGGACTTGTTCGCACAAATAACATTTTCGAGAACTTCTGTGCACTTGAAGTATCAAAAAAAAAAAAAGAACAAGCAGGATTTTACGTGTGAAAGTGTATTTGTAAGCGGTTTTTTTGTAGCTTACGAGAAATAAAGAAATATGGTGGCAGCGGGGATCGAAACTGGGTGATAGTGTAGTGCCTTACACAACTACGCTACTGAGAACACACAAAATGCATTCATTATATTGCAGAAGTTTGGTTGTTGCATGAGTAGGCCGGATATTACCAAAATATATTTGTAAAAGACGTGTGCGTATAAAAAGAGCCTCCTGCGTCGTTTCCAGTATGAGCGGTCCCGGGTTCGATTCGCTGTTGACCCTATAGTGTGTCTTATGAGGACAACTGGGTAGCTACTTGAATAAAAAGAAGGAGCGGATTGTGATCACGACTGACTACGTAAAACCCTCTAATTGAATGTAATATAACCGCCTGATAGGCCAGTGGCCTTAATGAGATGTTGCTTTCCTCAGTTTAATTTAGTTTAGTTTATGTGTATCAAAAGTGACCGTGACAAGAGAATTGCAAGACAAGTGTAGGAAATAGCACTTCAGAAAGACAGAACGAACAAAAATTGCATATACACATCCTGTTCACTTCTTGTGCACATATTTTACACATTATTTTAAATTGTATTTTAAATGTAAAATAAATTATCAACAAAGGTAGATAGATCATAAAATCAGAACTTAAAAACTGCAGGAAACCAATATCTTGATTATTTCTGATGTGATTAATAGTAATACGGAGTAGCTTTGCTTATTTGAATTACTGTTAACGTTCAAAACGGGGCTTGTGAACTTTTAAGGACAGGATCTACAATTATTTTGGTAACGCGCCGGGCTCAAAACTAGTCCTTCCAGTAGGTCGTTATGGGATTTGAACCACAGATCACACTAACATAAACCGAGCGTGCTAAGCTTTTGTCCAATCGGGCCCATCTATATTAGCTCTTGCTTCCCAAATTTGTAATTTTTAATCTTAATGAAGAACTTATCGTACTACAATTTATGTATATTTTCTCCCTTTTTTCCTTTCTAAATATTAATGCTTGGTTCATTTTGTAACGCGAATTTGATTTGTTTGTATTATCTAAAGTGTAAATAATAATGTACGAAAGAAATGAAGGTTTTTTTTTAATTAGTTTTGAGAGGTTCATTAAGTTGCTTCGTTTTCCTACAATTCCACAAATTAAAAGAAAGGCAAATTAAACGTTATCTTAGCGCCCGTATCCATTTTTTAATTATCTTTTTCAAAATGTTTCAAAATTAATAACAGTATCAGAAATGTTCGAACATTGTTTCCTAGTACTTAGCTACAAATTACTACGAAATATATTGACCATTGATGAGTAGCGTTTCAATTAAATTATAGCGATATCATTTTTGATAGCGTGTTACTTAACCATTTCTAACTTTCTCTCTAGCGAGGAAAATAGCGGTGTTCTTTAGCTAGAAAAATAGTGTTGTGTACGAAGTATATTTTTAATAGTAGAAGAACAGTCATTGACCAAACCAAGAAGAAAAAAAGAATCAAACTGGAAAAAAAAAATCTTGTCTATAATTTTTTAATGGAAAAAGGTATATGTCAATACATCCCAGTATAGGATTTCCATAAACATTTTAATAATTAGCAAGCATGCTTAACCTTTGATGTACAGGGAAATAAACAGACAACTCATGTAGGAAGGGACAAAGATAATTTTTGGCCCATTACTTTTTTCCTCTCTCTTATACTTTCGAACGGAGTAATTTTCCATACTGTCATTAATCTTTATAATATGATTTTTATCAGAAGGAACAAAAGCAGGACAAGCGTATTTATGATAATGTATTTTCCTTTAAATAATAATAATAATAATAACAATAAGTCCAAAGCAAGATTTTGAAATTCTGTGTACCGAACAGCTGTAGTTCAGTTAGTAAAGCGTTGACTTCTCATTTTGGAGGTTTTCAGTTCGATCCCAGTAGCCGGCAATTGTGACGTTTTTCCAGTTTTTTTTCCTCAGCCACTTTAGGTTAATGCCGGAAATGTACTAGCCACTTTCCTTCTATCATTCTCTCCCATACTCATTTCTCGGCCTATGCCATAGATGCCTAAAAATAAAAAATGAAATTCAAATTCATAATTGGAGTAAGGTTGGTTGGATACTAGTAGGAATCGTTACGTTTAAATTTCAAGCAACATTTAATTTCTGTTATCAGTTCTTTTTTTTTTACAAGAAACCTTGTGTGAAGTAGGCCTAAATATTGAAAATTAACACAGAAAAAAAAATTAATGCCGCCGTGGACGGGGATCGAACCCTGATATACCAGTTTCCAGTCCGTATGCTGTTCACATTACACTGGGAGATCCAGTTTCGATTCCCGTTTACGGCGGCTGTTAAGTTTTTCTGTGTTTATTTCAATTTTAAATTTAACAATATTTCAATTTTCTTTACGAATTATATTTTTTTAAAAAATAGCATTTTCAGTGGGATGCAGAGTTGTTGTTATTATTATTATTATGATGCTAGTTTCGCGCCGAAAATATGAATTTTTTTCTTTCCATTTTCTCAAATGAAAGTGCTGATCTGTTACTAGGCTAAAAAAAACGCATGAAGAAGGATTTAACTAAGTCAGGCAAAATATTTGACAATACACATTGGTTCAATTAACAATAATTTTTGTTAACTCATTGAAGCATAATATCAAACAAGAATGTCCTACTACAATACGTGAAAGTTTATATTTTTTCAAGAAAAACTTAATTTCTGTCAATGTAGTCAAGAAAATTCAATCAGAAGAGAACAAATTTACATTTTCCTGTACAAGTTTGAATTGATTGATGAATGTTTTTAAAGTAATTCTAATTTTAGAATTTCAACTATTCCAAATGGTTTATTAGTCATTGTTTGTCATCAAAACTCCATTTTGTTCCTGAGATACCTAAAACTTGTATAGTAAAACTTTTATGCTTATAGGTATCTATCTATACATTTTAAATTTTTTAACACTTTTTGTATACCAGAGAGATCGAGCAATGTTTTGGTGTTTGTTTTTTTTTCAAATTCTACCTCGATAGAGTACATATGAGTTCTACCTCGGTATGACCTTTGGCTGGTTGAGAGGTTAGCGTGTTCCTATTCTACTTGCGTGGTCACGGGTTCAATACCCGCTGGAGTCCATTGAACAATGTGCTCTGGAGCTCACTTTACCAAAATCTGAAGGTCCGCCCTTAGGAAGCTCAGCAGATCGTGTAGAACCTTAATAACAATTCAATCCTACCACCTCCATATTTCCTATTATAGGCCTACTTCCACGTAAAAGATTTCAGAGTTCGAAAAAAAAATCTGAAACTAAATGATAGGCCTACTAGAAATTCAAGTTTACCCCAAAACAGTTTAGAAATCCATTTTGTAATATTTGTAAATTTTGGTAATATTACGGAGAAACCGCTTGAACATTTTACAGCATAACAAAGATTATTCCTTCCTTTCATTTTCTTATCTTTTATTTTAAAAATTCAGCGGAAAATATGTTTTCTTCCCCCCCCCCCTCCTTTCCCTCTCTTTTAAGCGATAAGAGTATAAACGTAAGGGAAAGGTTAACAATTCTCTTTTTGTTGACGTAGACTTTTCCGCTAGTCAAGCGGAAAAGGTGCGCCTGTCAAATATTATACGGGAAATAACCCTTCCTTACCCCGTATTTTAGACGAACCTTTCTTTTTTCAAGAATAGAGAATAACCTATTTTAGTTACTTCGTTTTCAGTTTTTAGTTACTATTTCTCAGCATTTTAATGGAAGAAAAATCGGGTAAAATTTCGAAATATTGGGATTTTTTTCGTGAAAAGAACAATTTCTGTTTATACTTTTATTTTTCACAATAACAATAATAATTTACTTACTCATATATATGGCTTACGGAACTCGCAAGTTCATCGCCGCAGTTACAAACGTTCTCCATATAATGATAATAATAATAATACAGTGTGGCTTCTACCTTCCCACCACAATTTTCAACCTGTAATTTTTAAAACTACGCGCTTTTACAGTTTAACTCGCATAAATTCGTAATTATCTTTCCAATTATTTGAAAATAGTATCTCAATATTGCTAATTATATTTAGCTAATTATTAATTAATTGCAAATAATTTCAGTGAAGACATCAGCGCGTATCGATAAGTTGCTTTCGGGTGTACTGCTATACACTGCTGAGGAACTTTTTAAAAATATAAATCAGGGAGTTTCTTTTATCAGTTGTGTTGCATAGACTACATTTTTTAAAAAAAAAAAAGCTAAAAATTGAATTATTTCGGACACACCTTAGGCAGCAAAGTTATTTTATAATATTTTGTTACAATTTTGGGTTTTACATGACGAAGAATTTCTTTGAATATATGAAGATCTTGTTCTAAAATTGAACTGAGTCAGTATAAAAGTGTATATCTCAAACTATTTCAAAATTTGAAAGTTTTCGCTTCATCTCCTATGTTAATGCTGGGAGCCAGTGGTCCTAATGCTCTCACTATCTACATACAAATATCAGAAACAATTCTCCTGATAATTTTCCTCTCAAATACTACAGGAGAATATAGGAAATAGTCCCTTTTAATAAGTTATCCTTCCGTTTGTGGAATTGAATTTCGAGAAGCAGTCCTCGTATTAGTTTCTCATCAGGCCCTATAGGCAAATATCGACCTTCCAATAAGTTATCCCTAATTTTCATTTTCTTTGCAAATGAATTTTAGGATCCAGTGTTCCCACCCCATAAATTTTCCCTGGGTTCCTACGAAGGAAACTTGAAAACTAGCGCATCGTATTAGTCTCTCCCTAATATCTACAAATGAATCTTGTATTTTCAATTTCTCCAAAGTTTCTCAAGAAGGAATTTTGGGAAACAGTGCTTCCAGCAAGTTTTTCCGTCACTCTCTACAAATGAATTTTGAAAATAATCATTCCCAGTAAGCTTTCCCTAATTTTTTTTTTTTTACAAATAATTTCGGGAACCAGCACCCAATAAAATTTCCCGCAGTTTCGAGAGATAAATTTTCGGAACCAGCACGAGTTCGCAATAAGTTTTCTCTCAGTTTGTACGATTGAATTTTGGGAACTAGTGCACCCTATTAGTTTTTTTCTCAATCTCTACAAATGAATTTTGGAAAACATTGCTCCTAGTAAGCTTTCCCTCACATTTTACGGATGAATTTTCGGAACAACCAACACTTCCAGTAAGCTTTCTCTCATTTTCTACAAATGAATTTTGTGAACTGAAGCTCGCAAAAAGTTTTCCCCCCAATCGTTACAAATTAATTTGGGGAACTAGCTCTCGCAATAAGTTTCCCCGCAATCTGTACAGACGAATTTTGGGAACCAACGCTTCCAGTAAGTTCTCTCTGTTTCTACAAATGAATTTTGGAAACTAGCGTTCTTAGTAAGCTTTCTGTCATGTTTTAAAATGATTTTTTGGAAACCAGCGCTCCCAGAAAGTTTTCCTTCAGTTTCTACAAACAAATTTTTGAAAACCAGCGCGCCAATTAAACTTTTCCTCAGTTCCTCTAAGCGAAAATTTTGTAATGCGCTTGTAATAAATTTTATTTCCTATTTTACGAGTAAGTTTCGGGAACGCGATCTTTCAAAAGTACTTCTCAGTCTTTACAGGTTATTTTTTGGGACTCGGCCAACTAGAATAAAATGATTCCCTCTATAATCTTTATCGTCAGTAGGATTAAGAGCTTCTCTTTTCTAAAAAAAAAATATGTAGGAAACTTTTGATAATAAACTCCTTTAATAAACTCTAGCAATTTATTTCGGCATCGATATGACTACTTATTGAAAAACATTATTTTATTATCTTTCATATTTGTGTAATCATTCAAATAACAGTTTTTTTATGTTTTATACGACAATGGTGCTGTTAATTATTTTCAGTGCATGTGCATAGGATTGATAATGTCGAAAATTCTGATAGGTCAGTGGGTAAGATGAACCGATGATAAGGTTTGCCATTGCCTTTCATCGGACGGAAATGATGATGAAACGAATAGTTTATGTATTTCCGATCCTTTTCCATATATTTAGGGGAAACTTATAATAAGTTTCGATTCCCTACTTTCTTTTCCATATATCTATGGAAAACTCATAATGAGTTTCGATTCTCTACTTTCATTTCCATGTAGTATTTATGGGAAACTCATTATGAGTTTCTGTTCCCTACTTTCGTTTCAATATATTTATGGGAAACTCATAATGAGTTTCGATTCCATACTTTCTTTTCCATATAGGCCTATCTATGGAAAACTCATAATGAGTTTCGATTCTCTACTTTCGTTTCCATATATCTATGGAAAACTCATAATGAGTTTCGACTCACTGCATTTGATTCTAGAGACTACGAGAGAACTTACAACTACAGTGGATATTCTTGAAGCATTGACTGACAATGAAGAGAAAGAAATGTTATTTTAAAAATAAATGATAGGAGCTTCAAACTTGTACTTTTTAAAACAAATACACAAATGTATTGAAGTCCCTATCTCAACGTATTGAACATTACATACCTACTTTGAAGACGTTAGGAGAGGCTACGGGCAAAATAAAAATTACAAAAGGACCATCACCATCTGTTTTTTGGAAATTCTTTTGGATTACAGAAATCCTGTTCAGTTACCAAAAATAGAGGAAAAGAAAGAAAGAAAAAAGGTAGATAAAGAAGAATTTTTTTTTCATCTAAACTCTCAAAAATAGTGAGACATACTAACCTGATTGTATACGAGCGGTGAGTTTTGGTAGGGAGAATGGCAAAAAAAGAAAATAATAAAAACGGCATGATAAAAAAGCGTCAAATTCCCCAACCGTTACTTTTGCGTTGAGGGGAACAATTCTAAAATGGACAAAGACCATATAGCCACTGGCAACCACTATAGGTCCTGTATTATTTTTTTTTATTTCTCAGGCAACATATATAATGATTCTGAATTCTTTTCCCGCCAGAAACTTGTAAAAAGCTCACCCCCTTCTTTTCTATACGGCAGTGTGTTCTCATTTATTGTGAAGTGACAAACATATATATGGGATGAAATTTGGGAACCAAAAAAAATTCGATCCTATCTGCCGTAATAGATTCAATTTCTCCTCCCACCCCGCCGCCCCTCGTTCCCAACGAAAACTGGGAACTTTTGCCTGAGTTTTAAACCAAGCAGATAAAAATGTTCCCGATACTAATCACTTCGAGGGGCCTGCCATCTGTTAACCAAAGGTAGAAATTAAGGGTTGACTTTTTTAATATACGGAACGTTGGTTTGAATGACTATATTTTTATCATATCTTTCCTCCTTTTTTTCTGCTTCATTTTCCGTGAAATGAGCGACATCTGTTAATAGCATTGTGAGTTGTAAATTATATTGTTACTCTTAATTTCTTCTTCCCTTCGTTGTCTTCATTTTGTGTTTGTGATTTTTGTGTGTGTGTTTGTGATTGTGACGGTGTGTGTGTTTTAGAAAATAGAGAGTGCGGTAAAGGGAAGACAAGGGGTCTAATGAGCGACAGATTGCCGGATTTTTTTCTTTTAGGTAGCCCCCAAATGAAAATTTAAAAACATTATTTTCTATACGAAGAAGCGCAGGATTTTTATATAAAAAAAAAATAATGCGATTGTCGTCTGCCAAATAAGATTTTAATAGGTAGTCATTTGTTTCATCTTCTCAGAGCGGTTTTTTTTTTTTGTATAGTTTTCTTTTTCCTCTCAGAAAAAGGGTACCTGAATCTCTTTATAAAGATTTGAAAGGAAGAAGTTGATGTTTTCATTAACATACCAACAACCTTTATACCTAAACATTTTCTTGTTCGTTTGAAATTTTAAGATAAGTAGATAGGCTACTAGTTTTAAATCTGAAGAAAAAATAATTGTCCGCTGATCGAGGAAGGGTCATCCCGTTAATATCTATATCTGCGTCGTAACATTAGTTTTAGTTTTTTACCTGTGTGGTCCACTTTTTTTCTTTTTTTGAACTAATTATGCTCTTATTCTGTATTTATTGTATTATCTCTGTAGATCGCCGGAAATGGCACGACTTCCGATGGACGAGAAAACTGCGCTTTGCAACTAGAACACTAATCCTTATTTATTTTTATTTTCGACTTTAAAAAAAAAAACTCGTAAATAAAATACCGCTAACGAATGTTGCAATTATTACTTTCATGCACAACCTGACATGTCCCAGGCTTTGACAAAGGATATTCTTTAAAGAAAAAAAAATAGAGAGATCCTACACATAGATGTTAAGGCGGCAGAGACGAAAAATCTTTATCGTAATTTATTTCTCTATATCTTGATCAAAGTTTCGAGCAGCGAGATACATTTTCAGTTGGACATTCTTATATATATTTTTTTCTAAATATATTGCTCCATGTATTAAGCTAATGAAAAGGACTTTTTTTATATACATAGTACAAAGTGTATATTTGAAAAGAATGTTTTTTTTTTGTGCTATTGCTAGACTTGACGGACAAGCTCACATTGTGAGGGGTAACACCAGATGGACATTTCTACCCCTATGTGTCCATATGTGACCCATACAAGTTTTTGACCAACTCCTTGCGTGTATTGGGGTAACAAATATAATGCAGTTATAAATATGAATATTGTAATATTTTTTTTTTTCAATAAATGAAAGGGGGGAAGGCATTGAAATAAAACGAACTTACGTTAGAAGGCCAAGCATATAGGATTACTAGAATATATATATTTGGTTGACAAGAATAAGGAAATCAGTCGGTTCAAGGCGTGACTTTTGAAGTGACGCCATCTCTTGAGTGTATTCGAATATTGATGTAACAGTCAGCTATCATTCAGAGATCGCACATACTGGCCTTCTAGCCTACTGCTTTGAAAGTACTGTCCACAATGTCAGTTAGGCATATTATCATAACTTGACATGTAGCAAACTTGGCAGCCCAGCTTAATATAACATTCTGTAAAAAGATGTAATCATGGAAAGAGTGATAAAACGGGGAAGTATCTCCCACCCGGATAATTTAGTTACGCCACCGATTCAAAGTAAAATATTATTCTTTTTACTTGGTTCAAAGGTAGTCAGCTACATCGTCAATCTTTCTTTGCGGTGTGATGTTTTATGAGGGGCTCCCGGATAGCTGTGTGGCTAGCTTTCTTTCCGTGTGGTCACGGCTTCAAATCTCCTGGCGGTTCATTCAAAGGAATGGTTCGGATTGCACGTTACAAAAGCTTTAGGTTTCGGTCTTAGAAACTCACATTCTTGCTTTTTTTTTTTTTGACGTTAATTGCAATTCAAGAAAATGTAATGTTTATAATGAAGTTTGATAATGAAGTATTATAATATTTCTGTTGACTCGCCGACGCCGATGAAATAGATCCCTGTTCATGAAATCCATTTCTAGATTTATGATATGGATATTTTATGTTCAAACCCAGTTCATAGCGCTTTCCTCTCGCACCTGACGATGAATGAAACGTACTGTCAATATCAAACTCCTTTCATAATTACTAAAATCTGAGCACTTCTAATAAAATAAATATAAATATAAAATGCATTGACATATAGTAAATAATTTGTAAAAATGTCTACTCAAAAAAAAGCGCATTTTTGAAACGCACTTTTGTTATTGTAAAAGAAGTGATTTCGTTCTGTATTCTTTCTGACAAAATAATTTTAAACTGAGAACAGAAATGCTTGTCAGTCTGTAGAGGAAGGTACAATCTAAAGATGTTGCATTATACAAAGAATAAATTAATATTCTTTGTCATAGGTGGTGCTAAGCTTCTTGTAAACAAAAAAAAAAAAAACACTTATAAACTATAATAATTACCTAGGACTGGCATGAATTCTTTCTACAAATATTTCTTGTTCACTTTTTTTGTAAATATAAATTCACTAATAAACTAATAAACTAATAATTACCAATGCATGTATTAGTAGTAGTAGTAGTATACTTAAAAGAGCGGTAAATGGTACCGCTGAAAATTGGTTTGATAGCAAGCTCTTAACAATATGACAAAAAAGTATTTTTAGTAATGTATTAAGTATGTGTGAGTGCGATTAACCGCCCATACGTCATCCGTTTGTTACATATTAGTAAAGTTAATAAGGTTTTTTTTTTTCCTTGCTTGTGATTAATGTTTAAAACTAGATGAAGAAAGAACAAAATCGAGGTATATGATAGGTGTTAAAATTTTATGGTGTTGATTTGTGGCTTAAAACTGATAAGGAAATCTTATCCTATGTATCTTGGGGATTAACATGTGAATAATGTGGCTATGTCGCGATCTTTGTAGTGAAACCACATTATCTAGTTACTAAGCGAATATCAATTTGCTGTTAAGATAAAGAAAAAAAAGGTGGGGAGGAAATTATTTGCTCTGGAGGGCTACCTCTAGCCATAGATGATTAGCCGCGATACAAAATGTCCAATGACGTTCCAATTTGCTCATGGCAAAGGAAAAAATATATATAACAGAATACATCATCAATCATTCTTTAGCGGTTTATAAAAAAGGTAACCTACCAATGTCCTTCAATTGTTTCTTTTACCTCTATTTTTTTATGAAGATAGGGTATTTGCGCCAATAATGTAAATCTCTCTATGAGAAAATTTCATACTAGGACGTCAAAATTTGTTCAAGTGACTGTCCTTAGTAAATAATCGTTGGTTCGGATATGCCCATTGAGGAAGATAAGAAACAAACTAAGAAGAACATGGGGGAACGGGGGGGGGGAGGAATTAATGTGTCACTATATAACTTGAGTTTACATATTGGATAAGATAATACGACGAAGGACAAATCTGAGAAAGCCAGCTTGAATAACGAATATCAAACTGTAGGCTCTCCAGTTAACTTAATCCAATAGTTATAATGTACTGGTCATCGCGAACACCTCCAAACAAAGTTTTCTTTAGAAAATAATTCATTTACAAATAAATAACATACTGTATTGCTATTATTAATATTACTATATGATGTGAAATAGGTGAGGCAGTACCTAAATTAGAGACTATTTTCCTTTCTTTAAAAAAAAATATATATATATGTCGTATCTCGATGAAGCTAATCCAGCATTTTTAGTGTATATGTAGTCTTTCTCATGACTACAACTAGATATTTTTCTCATATTTTGTGCTGACACAATACCTGTTAATTCAATACTAGAATTTCTGAGCCCAAATGAGGAAAGATTCGTCGCAAAAAATAGTCAATAACAATCAAACTCTATAGTTATCACGGTATTATTCCCGGTCTAACTTCAGCGACAAACGCGTGATCTTGAAAGCACGTGGCCACACTGTTGCCAAATTTTAGCCCACACAACACTTCTCAAACAGCTCGCTCCTTTCTTCTTCTTCTTCTATAATGAACAACAATGAACGATTTAAAAAAAAACTATTTTGCTATGATATTACGGGGAAACAACTCAAAAGCTACCACAGATGAATGTTTATATTTACTTGGCGTGGCAACAGCGCGGATTTTTTCTGTTGACACTAGTAGCCAATGACAGGAGTGTTGTCGTCTGGTATCGATGTTTGCAGGTCGGATGATACATCGCGGCGGCCTTAGATACATTAAAGAATAAAACCTTTTTATAGAAATGTTTTTTTTTTAACCTTTTGATTTCTTTCTAACTAGGAACGACTACTGGAGATTTCATCAACTTTAAGAATGTTATTCAGATAGGAAGTGAGTTTTAATAGGCCATTTTAAACCGATTATTTTACGCTTTTTTGTCTTCCATAATGAAAAAAGTAGACAATAGTTTGCAACCCTGAATTCAGGCACAGTTTCTTCCGTATTTTTTAATAGGCTCCCAATTCTCGTGGCGAATTCGCCTATAAATTACATAACGAGAAACTCTCATTCCATTTTCTTAATTTTCTTCAACAACGAAAGAAGACAGCCGAAAAGAAATAATTGAGGAACAAATAAAAAAGGAACCTCAAAATACTTAAAGAAAGTTTGCTAACTTACGAATCCACGCGCTGACAATCAGTTACCAGAGTGTTTCTTTTGGAACACAGCCCTAGGTTAGCTCTGTTCTCTCTTTGCTTCTATATTGTGCCTGCTTTTCTCCTGCTCCTGTAGGCAAGAGTTTTCGTTGAGCGAAAACAGACATGAATATGGATTAAGGTTTTGTTGGAAGACTGAAGTCAACTTGCTTTCTGTATGATAACTGTGGTTAATCTTCATCATCAACTTGGCTGCTACCGACACACACACACACACTTATAAGGCCCATCGCTTTAGTTTGACAGGCAGTTGACGATGTTATGTGAAAAGAAGGAAGATTTTTGAATTCAAACCCAAGAAGAAGAAACCCTGGTCTGCCTGGTTGACGAAATGCGAGACTCATTTGTCTTTGTTTGAAATGTTCTCCTGTCATAACATTTTCACACTTCTTTCCCTCTTTTCTCTCTACCTCAAATCATCATCATCGTCGTCGTCCACGGCCTGAGCCATGCATGCCTAAAGGCCATAAATAAAATCAATTCATTTCCTCCCAGTCCTGGTCGTTCGGGATGGCACCAAAACTAAGCCCATGGCCGCTACTTTCGCAATTTTTGCTCCAGGAAATGTTCACCGAAGGACGTCATCTTTCATATATGTGACAGATTTAGGCTATTTTCTTTAGAACGTCCAGCACTTCTCATCTCTTACGCTCCCAATACTCTCTATTACGCAACTTTTGTACGAGAAGTTAGCGCGCTCTCTTTTTGTGCGTGTTATCACGGGTTCAGTTCCTGCCAGGGTTGAATAAAGTGATTTGGAGTCAACTTTACCAAAAGTTGTAGGTCCCGTCCTTAGCTCACCAGCTCATTTAGTACATTAATAGCAGTTCTATTAATCAACTTTAGTAACAGCTGATATTCATCCGCACTGCTCCAAGTCCGCTTACCACTAATCAAAATTAGCGCCATGATAATAATAAAGCTAAAGAGCTTCATGAAAACGTGTTGTCTCGTAATCTCGTGTTTTCTAAGAGATAGCCAAACGAATGCTGGGTATGTACTACACACAAGATCAATATCACCATCCTTTTGTTTTACTTTCTCCAATGGATAAAATAATTAGCTTAATAATGAGAAGATAAAACTTGAAAGTTTTCGTGTAGCTAACAAATCATTTGCTGACTATTTGGGCTACATTTTGCGCGTCAAGGGCCAAGTATGTACGTGAATAAAGTGTGTCTGACATGGCTTATAGGCGGCACTGAGGGGAAGCTCGTGCGCTTAGGAAAACCTAAATAAACTACGAGATCGGATAGAAAGAGAAGGCTAAGATGTATGTAAAGGACCTACCGTTAATTTCTACAAGAATGGTGTAAATGATGAAACTCTCTTAAGTGAATTTCCGATTTAAAAAAAAAGAAAAACTGTTTCTCTAATTTGTTTTGTATAAAGGATATATATATTTCCTTTGTATATACCTGTATATAAAAAAAAGTATTCTTTCCTGATAGACATGCCTTGTCTGTATTTCATGCGATCGCCTGAGCAGCACTCCTTCCTTGAATAAGGGTTGTGTGCAACTGGATTCTTGCCAGGAGACGTGAGTCTGCATCGTTTATTGTTGAAATTTTTCTTGAAACGGCACAGCAGAGCAGATGCGGGTGTTCGGTCGGTTGATGTCTTTTTTTTTAATTGAAAGAGTTTAGGGGGAAAGGGGGCAAAGGACTCGATCTCACTTCCCTCAACACAACACATGATCTTCCATCACAATCACGCACATCTTATAATATTGCATATTTTTTTTCAAAATTTACTTATCTGGAAATAAGTTCAATAAAAAAAGAGTCCAAAGGCATATCAATTTTCGAACTTATTGTTTTCCTCACCCCAGTTTTCTCATTTCAGTTTAATTGTTAAAACTTTCAGTTTAAAAAAATCTTGAGGGATAGGCCCTGAGGATGGGACCTACAGTTTAAAGTGGGATACTAACCACTAGTGTTAACACCGGGTTCAAACCCAAGATTGCTTGATTACAAGTCAGCTAGCATCACCACTCATCCACCTGTTGTTGGCTTTACTTTTCTCACGTTTAATTTCGAAACACTAAAAGCTGAAATTCTGGAATTGGACATTCTTCGTTTTTTTGTAAAAAATTAAAAGAATGATTTTGAATTTAAGAATTAAAAACGTTCATAGAATGGAAAAACAATTATGTATATAAGTTAATATAATTATAATTGTAGTTAATGATGAAATGAATACAGTAAAAATAAAATAATAAAGAGGTTATTGAACCATATTAAACCAATTTCCTTATATGTTTTTTTTTTCAGTTTAGAAACCATTTTTATCTTGTTAAAGTGAGAGGTGGAAATAGCTTCCTTTTTTTGTCGTTTAGTTTTGGTGTCGGCAATAATCCAATTTTGTTCCCCTCTTCGTCGGTTATAGTGGCCACAGGATTCATTTTCTTTGTCCCTTTATATTGCGGCGGCGTGTTTGATGTGAGGATGAAGACATCCTCGATTTGGTCGTCCACTGTCAGAAGAATCAACCACTGAAGGAAAGTCTCTTCGCCGTTGTGGGGGCTCTGTATTGTCTTACATTATAACAATAGAGCACCAATGAATGCCCCAAAAACTAAGCAAAACCATAGGAGACCCCTGTGTAAGCATTGACCAATAGTGAGATTGCGAATATGGCGCCATGGTCTTTTCAATTTGTGTTCAATAAAAGCCTCCAAAGATACTTTAGGAGTCATTAGGGTCAATAGTACCTGTTTCTTAAAAGGGAATGCCGTTTCCTTTTGATGTGTCCGATAGGGTCCTTCCTTTTTTGTGAGGACCTTTTATGTTTGTGATGGTGGTCCTTCCGCTGTAAAAATTCTATTGCTGTGTTGACCTATGTTACTTATCCATCTATGTCTTCTTTATATTGTTGGTCATCGAGGTTGTAAATGATGTTAGTGTTTCTTGTAAGCTTTCTTTCTCAAATATTGGTTAAAAAAAAAACTTTATTTTGTATGGGCCATTCTAGTTAACTAACTTAACGAAGCATTGATTTTACAAAAAACTATTTAGTATATTTTACTAGTAGAAATTAAAATACTTTTATACAAACAGAATATCAAACAAGCATGCAGTTTATATATTTATTTGAGTTATTTAAAAAAAAAAAATATTTAGTGTTTAATAATTATTTCTGTGATAATCATACTAAAATTGGTGAAAGATTAAAAGCACATATCCTCCTTCAAATCTTTGATAAACTTTGCATTTATGGGTCATTTTAGTTGTAATAACGCCTATCGCGATTCAATGAAGTTCACAGTTCCATATATATCCATCCAGACACCATCCGGGATCCAAATCTGAGAGCTTGTGACTCGAGAACTGAACCCTAGTGCTCTAAGACTACTTGTGAGGCTTTGTTTTCTCCCCTTTTAGTGTAGAGATTTTAAGCAATCAAAATATGTATTCTTTAGGATAAGTTTGAATAAATTCAGCGACTAATTATATGATCAAAGTTATGAATCTTCGGTAGCTATGAAGTTATTGTTTGTTCCAGACCGAACGGTTTGATTTTTAGCATAAGCAAACCTATGCATGAATACATTGTTTCGAAACCTGTTGTTTTAGAAGAGATTCGATAAAAAAATGTTCGATTAAAATAGAGACATTTATGTAATGATTTTTTCTTATACACACATAATTTGCGCAAATAACAAAGTACTAATATTGGAAGCAACTTCATATACGTAAAACATATGTGATACATTACTCAACATTCGTTCTTGAAAGGGCAAGTCATCCTACCTGAAGAACTGTATTGTTGAGATTTGCATTGCCTTTCTTTAACACCCTCCCTTTTTTTTATTTAGTATCCCCGAGGCCAGAGAAACATGTTTGAAACCATAGAGGTCCTACCCAACGGAAGGTAATTTGTACTGAAGATGACATAAGTGACAGGTTATACAGAATACATCTGTTGTTTTAGAGGAAAAAAATAATTGTTTATAATATTTTCCTTCATGAGATGTTCAGTGACTTATTACAAATGCAATAACGAACACCTTAGCCGTGAAAAAAAAAGAAGAGTTTTGGATTTGTCGGTGGCCAAACGAAACAATAGCTCGTTTAAAAAGCGCTGCGAGTGTTTTTGTTTTTCAATTCACAGCCTTCACTAGATGTACTTACAATACCAGATACTTGGTTGGTTACTGTGAATTCGGGGTGTTTCGTAATTCCGGAATGTTGGAATTTCGGAATTCCGGGAATATTTGGAATCGAGGAAATTACGAATTCCGGCAAACCAGTCTTCCTGATTGACATCCTTTTAAAAAAAACTTCCTTAGTTTCCCCGGACAATAATGACGGGTTGGTTGGCACCTATAGTACTAGTCCTGGCCGCTACTTTCCACGTCCTTTTTCTTGAAAGAAGTACTCGCTGAGGGTAATAATCCCTTACATTTGTGTTGGTTATAATTATTAATTATAAAGTACAACCATGCTGATCACCCTTCAGTGTTTATAAGAATGAGTAGTTTTGTTTCGCGATTGTAACCAGGCTGTTAAGAGTGATGTTGAGGAAGGTTGCTTCCAAAGTCTGAATGAAGCTCTTCGCGAGATTGAGCAAGAAGTGAGAAACAGATCAGAGAGAGAGAGAGAGAGAGATGGGAGGGGGTATTGGGAGCAATGCCAAAATCTCCTACTTTGCAAACAACGTGAATTTGGTGCCAACTTGTCTATGGCAAATGTGCAAAGCACCAGAAAGAAAAAAACCGAAAGAAATGTGACAAGTGTTTTTTTTTTTTTTTTAATTTAAGAATTATAATGAATTAAATCTTTATTATTAAACTTTAGTTACTATTTATATTTCTATTAATAGTTCGTGCATCGTTTCGCACTTCAAAAATAAATTTTAGAAGCTCTCTGAAAACTAAAGCAGATTCCAAAATATGTTTTTTTTTAAAATATGCATTTCTAAGCCAAGTAGGCATCTATGGCTTAACCGTATCACATGTCGGAGGGAAGACGTCTTTGAACGAGCACTTTTTTAGGAGAGGGTAGCGGCCAGCACATCTAGTCCGTGTAACATACCGACCTTCGACTAGTGAAAGTGAGGGGAAATACTAAAAAAACTTAGTCAGTATGGCTGACAGCAGGAACCGCATCTTGTTTGTCTGCGTAATACTGATCCGGAGTCCGATATCATAACCGCTAGACTCCGGGGGCTGGGTGTTTATTGTTGTTCTTTTATTTTTCTTTCAACACACCCATTGTTCACGATCAGTTTAACTAAATAAAGGGAACACGTTGTAAACAAACATATGCAAACCGTTGGTTGCTGAATGAGCGTGCATATTCGTTTCCTCTCGTATTGCTTACGTACGTACATTGACACCTATCCACATTGAAAGTTTTCCTCAATGCTTATGAGAAGCTTGAGGGTCCTTCAGTAATCTGCATACGCCTACAGCCCTACGTAAACATGTTCTCTCTGTCTCTTCTTTCAGTTGAACACTGTCGTCGGAAACAAACATATGAATCCACAACGATTGTCTAAATTCTGCACTTCACATATGTATGGTAAAGAATTATTTTAACAAGTCGCTGACAATTTTCGCATTAATAAAGTTTTATAAAATGATTTCAAAGAAGGAAAGGGAGAGATTCTTGATTATTATTATTTTTATTATTTTGCAAAAGAAAAGAAAGAAAAAGAAACTAAAGAACTAAATTCCTTTTATGATTGTTACGAATTATTATGACTTGTGCATTACAACTTCGAATGTATATTATAAATACGATAAGCTTTCTAATTAGGATTTCAAATATGTTTAGTTAGTAGAAAACAAATAATAGTTATTCAGTATACCAATAATATTTGTATTAATATTTTTAAATGTAATATTTACAATATGATATCTTGTTTTGTGAACATATTGAATTGAAATTATTTATGACCTTGAAGCATCCAAGTCTCAGGCCGAGATAGGGGAGAGGAAAGAATGAGGGAAGGTGTCGTCCAGGATCCAAGTTGAAAGTGCCATCCCATCATTTGCCTGGTGTAAATTATGTAAACATAATGTTCAGTAAAAATTTACATGCAATATTTTTCGTTACTTCAAAAATATGACGCTTATCTTGTACTGGCCAGATTTAACGTGTGTGTGTTTTTTTTAATACAAAAATGTGCTTCAAGTTTTCTTTCCAATTCAAAATTACAGTAGCTATAGTTAATTTTCTTATAAGTAAGAATCTACATTTAAGAAAATTAATACGGACGTTTTTCTCTCTCGTTAAACAAAATTGAATAATTATTATAAGAAAACATGTTTTAAATATTATCGAAATAATAAATTTTGACTAGACAATTCCTCAAGATGTTTCAACAATGGTCTTTCACATATCACGACAACAATATAACATATGTTTCGTTCGTTGGTATTGCTTTATCAAAGAACGGGGGGAAAAGAGAATGAGGGGAACGATAAATATAATTACGACCTGCTAAAATAGCCTGAAGTTTTCTCCTTACGTACGTACGTCGCTCTTGGAAAGTGGGAGAAGAATAATTAAAGATACAAAGATTGATTATAGTTTTGGAGAAACACCTCTCAAATTGCTCTTTTATTTTTGCAAACCGTGACCTTGTGTGCATCGTTAATGTACTGCAATACGGTGTATTGTATTGTGTGTACTTTGCTGCATCTAAATCTCCCCCCCTCCCCCACACTAAAAGAATCTATTTTTATGGACTTGAGAAAGACTTCACAAAATGGACCGCAATAGGGAAGTAATGCACGTGGAAAATTCCACCGAGTGCATTCCACTTAATTTGTCGTCGTCTTTTTTCAAAACTACACACACACACTCGTAGGTGTATATATATATATATATACACTTACAAAGTCAGTTGGCCTTTGTGTACTAGTACTGTTTGTCCTGACTTGTAAGAAGGGGTACGTAAATGACAGGACCTCTGTTACATTAAAAAAAAACATAGTACATGCATACACACACACACACATACATATTCTCTCACATATGTACATGTGTTTTAATACCTTTATCGACACCGAAGTTGTCCAAGTTTTAGTTGGTTTGGTCTGCTTTTTTTTGTTTTTTCTCCTTTTTATTTGGAAGATATTTTATACTTCCAACAACCAACCTGTGACCTTTTCCACTTAAGGACTGAATGCCACGCCTATTCTGGCTGGCTCTGACCCCGTACCATTGAAATTACCTTGTCGGCTACAGCAGCGAGATCCATGGTCATGATGATGAACCCCCTTTCGATTACCACATGTCACAAAGTCTTGAAGAACCTCATAAAGTAGTGGAGATTGGAATGGAAGAAGACTGAACAGATTAGTTGTTGGTTTTTAAATACTTTGTTTTGCAGAAAACAGAGAAAGTCTGAGAAAAAGGAAAAAAAAAATGTGAAGGAACAAATTATTTTAATATTTAGTTTGAATGATGTCTCGGGAAGATTTATGTGTGAAAGTGTGGCGAAAATTATGTTAACTAAATAATTCTTCTTATTGACTTATAAACGTATGTTTCATCACTTTTAACTACTACTTTCGTGAACTCGCTCCAAGACAATTCGTACAAGGAACAATCAGGACATTTGGAGAAAGGTAAGCAGAAAAACAAAAAGGCAAATATTATAAAAGGATGCTGCAACGGAGAGAGAACTTGCATATTTTGACATATTCAGGATGATAAAAAAGAAAATTTAATACAATTTACGTAGAAGTAACAGTCCAAACGTCTTGAGGTGTGGGCGTTTGTTTCCATTTTTTTTTTAATGAATTCTTTCCGTTAGCTGAAGATAATATACACGAATTGCACAGGTGATGGATGCTGTAAGCAAATAATTTCTCTTATATATTCTTGTTTTAGTTATTGTTACTGTCCTTAGAACCAGTAATAGATTTAAAGAAGGTTAGGAAAAAAAAAAAGAGGTCAGATTACTGACATGACCTCTCTATCTTTTTAATGGGTTTCACCTACAAAAGAAGAATGTCTCGTCACCGAAAAGTTGTCAGTTTCTTCGTGCACAGACTGACGATGGCAATGGAATTTTACGATTTCAAGTATTTATCTCTTCTTCTTTTTGATTGTCTGTTTCTCATTCAAACTTTCCGTGGAGATTTTTTTTTTTTAGTGGATATCTAAAATAAAATACATATCCTGTATTCTTTTCTAAAACATATTAAATCCAAATTGTTGTAGTTGTTCTTATATTTCTGAAACTCTAAACCCAACAGGAAGAATATTTACTCTACATTAACTAATTATTTGATTGATTTTTTTTTTGTTTTACTATTTTTTTTTCTTTTGTTAAGTTAGTGAACTAATTCGGTCACAACGTTTTATTATTGACTGATGTAGTGTTCCCTATAACCGGAGTTTCCTTACTACTTCCTCATTGTAAAATACTTACCAAATGTCCTCATAACACTGACCACCAGCTGGCCAATGGTGATAGTATGCTTACTTTCTGTGCGCGTGGTCACGGGTGGAAATCGCATGGGACTCATTGAACCGAGATGGTTCGCAGCCCAATTTACCAAAAGTTGTAACTCCTAGGGTCAGTCAAAGTCAAAATTGACCGCTAAACTTACTGTCAGCACTAAGTTGGGGCCCAAGTCTGATTTTGGCCAATGCGAGTACGCAAAATGGGAATTGGCCTCAACTTTGCGCTGACTACAAATTTAGCAATCGACTGTAGAACTTACCCTTAGAAGTCTGATTAGAACGTTAAATGCAATTCAATCAGTCACTCAGGCATGAGCTCAATTTTCATCCTGCTTGGAATATCGCACCAAGTTTTAAAACAGGGTACCATTACACTACAAGGGAACTTACATCATATAAAACAAGATACAAATAAATGTTGGGAGTTTCTTTGATAATAATAATAATAAAATGAATTTTATGGGTGGTAACAGCACTATGGCTTACGCCCGTTCCGGGAGTTACTTTGACATCGCTGTATCACAAAACAGCTCAAAATTGGTAATATAAAAACAAAATGACAACATATCATACATTTTATTTGTTGACGATTCTATACTTTTATACATTCAGTTCGAAACAAGGAGGGGTTTAAGTTATGGAACTCAAGCTTAATTTAAAAGGAAGGCGATCACTCGCTTATAAAATACATATTACTCCCGATTTCCACTATACTAGCACAGGAAACAGCTTGCTTTGCGTTTACGCTGTTGGTTACCCAGTGTTTCACATAGACTTGAAGAGAGAACAAATCCTGCGTGTTGAATCTTATAGTTCTCCAAATAATTATGTGAAATTTAATAACATAATTAACGTATTTCAAATGTTTTGTATAGTAAGGTGTCACTCAGTGCTTTGTCATTATATATACAGCCTGTTCTTTACTTTTTATAATGCTTTTTATGATGTGTAAATGTATAATATACCCTTGTTAAGGTTTTAAACAAATTATGAGAAAAGAAAAGAAAAAAAAAAGAGGTAGGTTACGGGAAACGAATGAAGTTATCCTACAAAACTTAAAAAAAAAAGGTAACACAAAGCTTTCCTTCTCGCATTAAACACACAAAAGAAAATTATTGGTTTCTGAGTGTTGTACTTTAATACGTGGGTGTGTAGCACTTCCTTTCGTTACTAAGGTTGGGCATGACATTACACACACACATATATATAAACACAGTATTGTTTTGAACAGCCAAAAATGAATGATTGCAAAAAAAAAAGAGAGATAAAGCTATACAGGAACAGTTTGATTCGTATCTCTTGGGTGAGTTATGGTTTTCTTTTACTGGTCTTTTCTTTCCCGCGAGAACGCATGTACATACTCATATGAACTGTTGCCCCAACTGTCTACCAAACAGAGGATTAATAAAGTTTTTTTTTTCAGAATATAAATAAACGTAATACAAAATTTAATTAGGACGCTGTAGAAATGAATAAAGTGATATTCTTATTTATATCAAGCAAGATTTAGTTTCTATTCTCACGTAATGATTATTTTATAATCTACAAACAAGGCCAAAGACAGAGTGGAATATGCCGAATCCATGGTATTTGTGCCAAAGACTAAACAAGTGGATGTTCACTTGTTAAAGCACTACTACATGCAAAGCACGTTGGATTGCCCACTTTCTGCACAGGAAAATTAACTCATCACGTAGCATTTTCAAATATTTTATCCTAAATGTTATGTAAGCCAGTAATGCTAACAAGTTACACCAGGTTGCATAACGTACAAGGAAAGCTGTTTCTATATCCTTATCACGACTCGGACATTTTTATTAATGTATCAATCGTTCATTAATAATTACACTCCGTCCCTCTCGTGTTAGAGAAATTTTATCACAGCATTTGATCTTCTATTCTGCCTGTTAATTCGATATTTCTGCTAAAAAAAAAAATGTCGATTGCAAGCAAACTGGGTGATCAATTTGGTTATAAATTATATGAAGATATGCTGATGCGAAAAGGACCATAATGTCCGATGGACTGAAATGGAATTGACAATTTAATAATTATTCAGTGTACGTTCAGTCATTATTCTTCGGTAAGTATAAATTTTATGGCTGCATGTATTAAAGTTTTACAGATCCCGCGTAAGCTTCTAAAAATAATTTCACTGTCATTTTTGTGCAACATGCCGAATGACAGGAAGCTAGTTTAGTAATGGATATCTTTAAGTAGAAGTGGTTGTGTCTGCGTTTGTCAGCGTGACCAACGATTTCAGGTGCTACATCAGAACAACATTTTGGATCTGGACATGAGAAAGACAGGAATATGAAGAGAAAAGAAAGAGAGATTCCAGTACCAACCGACTAACCCATACCTACGGAGGCCAGTGACCAAACAAGCCACTGGACAACACACGATCTTGCTGGTAGCAATTAAAAAAATGTTCAAAATGTGAAGGAAGAGGAGGGAAGATCACAGAGACAGGAGGAGATCCTAATTTCCAGAACCTCTTGACCACGCTGCACAGCAGGGTCTTCTCTTCAACTATCCCTGGATCAAAAGGTCATCTTTCTCAAGCAATAATTGTGAAGGTGAAGTCAGCTGTAAAATCATGTGACAAAAGAAAATCACTATTTTTTTTAATTATTGTTTTTTATTACACATTGTTGTTTAAGAAATAAACTAAGTTTCTTATTAGTTGGTACTCTTGTAGTTACAAGGAGCCACTATGGCTCAGTGGTAGAGCCCTCACCTCTGGTGCTTGGGAGCCCGGTTCGATCCCGGATCATATTATGTGGGCTTTGAGGTGGATACACATGTATGTGTGGGTTTTCTCGGGTTTCTCCTGCCACTTTCTTCATTTCACTACTTCTCTCATCATCTGTTCAGCCTAAGTCAAAGTTTGAGTCCTGCTCTCGGCCCTATTAACTGAGGTTTTCTAGGATATACCTCAGTTTTATAGGCGAATGTCGGCATTATACCTAGACAAGAAGTTTGGTCGCTATCTTCCTCTTCCCTGCCGGTCGTCTGGTGATGTCAAATCGTCAAGATGAGCAACACTGAAATGTTTTTTATGTCACAAGGAGAAATACTATCGTTGTAGCAATTAGAAATAAAGCATGAAGTTGAGGGTAAGGAGCAAACAATAAGAAAAGACTAGACCAGAGTTTCTCAACCTGGGGGTCGCGAGCCCTAAGGGGGTTGCGGGATGTGTGCAAAGGGGTTGCGAGGGAATGTGAAAAAATGAATTTAACTAAGGTTTTGTAGGTTGAAGCTAATAAAATTGAAAGAAAGTTTTTTTGTTGCAGTTTTTAATAATTACTAAAGATAATGAGAGTTGCTGTGACTCAGACGGTAGCGCGTCTGGCTACAAATCGAGCGGCCCGGGATCAAATCCCGGCCAGGACACTGGAAACTTTTCTCTTAGTGTTCCTATGCCTGGCGCTCTGAGGTGCACTCAGCCTCCTATCGAATTGAGTATCAGAGTGGGAAGGTAAAGGCGGTCGAGCGTGGGACTGACCATCCCACCTCACTTCGTACCGTAGGTCAAGAAAATGTGGAGTGCTACCTCTGCATCCCCCATGCACCGTTCACGGCTCGTGCATATCGTACGGGGGATAGTTTTATCTTTACTAAAGATAATGAAGTTTAATGAATAGCTTTGGATAATATAATTAGGATATTTATTACATGTACAGGAAATAAACTGTTATGTTTTGAAACGAAAAGCAAATATTACACAAAATAAAATAATTGTGGGTCGCCGACTAGAAAGTATGGTGTAAGGGGGTCGCCGGCTTGAAGGCATGGTGAAAGGGGAGTCGCAGGATGAAAAAGGTTGAGAAACACTGGACTAGACAATACTAAATCCAAACTGTTGAGAGACATAATGAGAATAAAAGGAAAGAATATTGAAAGGCAAAGCATCATACGAAGCCACAAAGTACAGATGTCTATGTTAGACCCCATATATGTCTCTGGATGTCCATGGTGTGAGGTGTGGGAAGCTGTAAGGATAGATGAGTAAAAAAAAAATTCGCGAGTAAGTGAAGATTAACAAAGCTAGTTCTTTTTCCTATTGAGAGAATTTTTAAGTCTCTTAAAATTCGAGACACACATGTACAACTCTCGCATCAATAGTGAATATTATTGAGGATGCGAATTCCTGTTTTGTATGCATGGTATTCCGCGTATCAAGATGATCACCTCCGTCCGCCTTTGCCTCCACCCAGTTGGACATGGCTTTGATGATTTACGTTTTCTAGCACTTCATTTTTCATAATCTACCTGAAAGATGAAGAAATCAACATTTGCCTTGGAGCCACAATTTGCTTCTTCCTTGCATCCTCCTCCTTCTCCATCAGGGAATCGCTGAAAGGCCAAAACGTGATGAATGACAGGAGAATCACATGGTTTCACAGCAATGATAAAAAAAAATGGTAAGGTCAAAAGGCAACGTCGCTATTACAAAGCTCGGGAATCGTCAAAGTAATAAACTCATTGTTTCAAGCAACTTATATATTCGTTTACCTTCTTTTCTTTTCTCTCTTGTTCGACTGCATGTCGCCCTGCTGTGTTGAGCTGATTTTGTTTAAAAAGTATAACGAACCTGTGAATCAGTGTGATGATTGACCTGAACATTTCAGTGTTGCCAGCCATCATATTTTATCTCTGACTTGTAAATATATTTTTTTTCAACCCTCAATTGCTTGAAATTTATTTTGAATTTCAATCAGGTTTTCTTCATTATTCAAGAGTCAATTCCAGAACTAGCAACACTTAAGATTCCGGAATTCTAATATTCCAACAATTCGTAGTTTCGGACTGACAAAAATTGTCTTCCGGAATGTTCCAGAAATGGGAATTTATGACTAGTTGAATGTGTTGTTCACTAGTAATGAGCAGTACTTGACCATTATTGTTAAGCAAAAGTGACAGGTCCTTCAAAAGCTAATTTAGCCATCTTCATCTGTCTCGGTCATTTTTATTAGCTCTTTGGGTTCTTCTTCCCTTACTGTATAACAGTTATATTCATCTTCTTCCTCTACATCTTTTTCCTTCAACACTATTTTCAATTGGACTGTTCAACATAAAAAAAATCTGTATACTCAATGTCTTAATCAATTCCTTTTCTGCTCTCTTCTCTCACCTGTTCTATTTACTAAAGTCATTGTTATTTAAATTTTGTACATGATTGGCCGTTTTCTTCCATGTCCACATTTTGAAAGCTTCCAGTACTTTTTGTCACAACAAATTTGTTTAGTTCACGTTCCTAACACATACAATCACATACAATCACAATCACACATATGAAACATTTTTGCCACTTATTTATTCATCGGCCCGCGAAAAAGATTTTCCTTCGAGAACAACTCATTTATCATTGCTATTCTTGATTGTGTATTTTCTTTCTATATTTGATCAGTGGATCAGAGATTCTTCTAATCAAGAAGTCCCAGGTTTGATTCCTTGGTACCGAGCCGCCATAGCTCAGTGCTAGAGCGTTGGCGTATCATTCAGGAGGTCGTGGGTTCGATCCCAGCGACCGACCATCCTGACTGAGGTTTTTCCATGAATTTTCCTCAGTCACACCAGGCAAGTGCCGAGATGGCACCTTCAACATAGACCCTGGCCGACACCTTCCCGAATCCTTTACCCTCCCCTATCCAGGCCTGAGCCATAGATGCCTAAAGACCATAAATAAAAATTCAAATTAAAAAATTCGATTCCTTGCTCGAATACAAATTATTTAAATTCGACTTAAAAGTGTAGGTTCTGTCCTTAGAACGTCAACAGTGACAAACCACCATTGTTGCACCTTACATAGAGATATTTGGGTAATAAAACTTCCTCCAAACGCAGCAGTAATCAATGTTATCGTGATCATTTTTCAATAAAATCACCTGATTGCTTGTGAAATAATAGACCTACATATGTTTTGATTCCCGAGTGGTTTAACGCTGTCATTTTCAGTGCTAGATAGTGTGCGAATAAAGGAATTTTTACAGGGTGGGGGATGAAATGCTATTTATATTGAAAATAACGAGATGGGTCATATATTATACATTATACACGCGTGTGCAAGGACAAACAGAGGAGGGATTTTCCCCCTCATCCCCCGTTTATTCGAACACTGGTGCTAGATGATCTGTCTTCGATCCTTGGTGCGAGGCTTGTAATTTTGGTGTTGACCTAACATCGCGGTGGCATTTGGGACACTACTTGAATGAAAAAGTAGCGGACTTTGGTCTCGGAAGACAGATAAAATATCGATCAAGAATCGTTGGACTGACTCCGTGGCAGCCTCTTTGAACATAAACCACCCGGCAGCCCAGAGTCTGGTTTATTTCTTCTGTCTATTAGAATATCAAGATACGGATGCTGAGTCTAAAAAACGTAAATGAATAAAGTGATTTTAAAATATTTTTTGCATTTGGAAACACTGTATCCATGGTGTGTATACACGGTATGTCTCCCGGTACCTCTGGGCCATCACGTTCCTGCCGCAAAATGTATTTCTTCTTGCGCGGGCGTCGAGCTGTGTGGTTGGTGAGCGGAAGGAGCGTTTTATTTTTTAGCAATGAAGAAAGAAAAAAAAAGGAAAGGAAAAGAGAATATGATGAAAAAGAGACGATAAAAGGAGAGAAGAAAAAAAGGAAGAAGCAAAAGTCACGTCTCGTAACGGAATCATTTTCTTCTCTCGTATATTCTAATTGGATCTCGTGCCAAAGGTCCGAAAGTATATCGATTCTTTTTTTTTTCTTTCTTTCTGTTTTTGAATGGCATTGGGGTCAGGTCAAAAGGAGCAGTGATTCTTCAACACGTTATGGAGAAAATGAGCAGACATTTGCAAAGGAAAAGTGGCGCTCGCTTGCCCACTTCTGGGTGACGTATTGGATGTTGAAAAGAAAGTGGGAAAGAGGCTTTCTTTGTGAAGCATGGGAAACTTCGATGCTTGATTGAAACAGCAACTCTATAACTTCTTGTAGATGCTGTATTTAGTGACAATTTACTCAAATGCCTATCTTCTTTTCTATCTGTAAGACATCAAAGGTTTATTATTATTGAAATGTATGTTTCTAGCACTGTTATACAGTAGGAAGTATTCCAATGTGTTTTTTACTGATCTGATTCCATACTGAATTTGAATTTTTATTTGAGACCTTTAGACAACTTTAGCTCAGACTAATCTGATTTCATCTTCCGGGAATTGAACTACATGAATGATCCAATTCGTATTTGTTAACTAATATCTAATATCAGTCCAACCACATCATCTATAACCGATCATATCTTAATTTATCATTTAGTTTTCTGAAGATGGTGTCAGATGGAGTTTCCGGAACGTCGAAAATATTCTGGTTTTACTTTGTTTTGCTTTCAAAAAGACAATATTGTCTAGAGAAATACTAATGCAGAAATTTGTTATGCTGCATTTCAAACATCAATATTCAATTTGAATGTGGATTCAATGTATGCTGTGTTCAACTATCTCAATTCTCGGAGTGTGGTCTTGTTTTCTGTTTTGTACTTCAATAATGAGTTCTAATAACGTTAAGGAAGCGGTAATATTAACTTCAGGCTTGTTTATAGATTATTACTGAGCATTATATACAAGAACACTGCCCGTGAAAGGCGTTTAAATTTGAATAATCAGTGTAAGATGAAAATTAAGACTGGAAGAAGTAATTGGTATTGCTTCGAAGTTACATAAACGACGAAGCGTGGTTATGTTTCTGGTAGATTCACGTTCGGACTCATAGTAAGTAAGTGATTGGTTGAATATTTTTCTTTTTCTTAATTCCGGAAAGTTGAACAGTATTTGAATTCATATTCGATACAATTGATAAGATAAACATTTCACATTGTTCGTATTACGCACAATGGTCTGATATGGTCACGTTACTCAATTTCAAGAGGTGTAAGATTTTGTGTACAGAAAAGAAAGAATGAAAATAAACAAACATGTTGCAATGTGATTAACAGAATGACTGCTGAAGAGCGGTATTCTGCCTAGTTTATGATCTGAAAAGTTTCTGGGTAACGTGAACCGGTGCGGGGTTTACCATTGCTGTTCAACGGATGAAGGTGACATTCATGACGCTGGTATCTATATAGACTATTTACATTTTAAGGTGGATTACAAGCCGCTACGTTCAGTGTTCTCCCATCGGGAACTATTCGAAGTTTCCGTATCAGTTCTACAATTACTTTATGGGAGATACTTTCTCTTCGTTTGGCCGTACAATTTTAGAAACTGAGAATTTTACAGATCTGTATTCTTTGATATATCCACAGTACTTGCTGTGTACATACGCCCTCCCTCCCCACAAAATTTCCATACAGTTCCATTTCATTTCCCCCTGCATTTTGACACTCTTGTGATTTTTTAGTCGTGATTCGGAGCCGACGTATCTCGTGTGCGGACATGAGCCGCCGTCTATCGTAAAACAAACAAGCAGTCACGACAGCTCGAGGTAACGCACGATCCTGTACTGAAAGTCTTTCTTTTCGTTACTTCTGCTCTTCTTCGATAGTGTCTTTACTGTGTGTATGTATGTTCTGTGTAGTATATGAGCCTTCTTGCTTTTAGCTATTGCTTTGAGACCTTGAAGGTCACGAGAATGCATCGATTGTTGTCAATGCACGACCTCTTTCTGAATCCTTTCGAGGACAAGGAAGGCTTATTTATTGCTTGTTGATTGATGTACAACTTCTTCCAAAAGAAAGTCCCATTGTATCAAACAAACCTTCCTTAGTTTGTCTTAATTTTCATTTTATTTTAGCTGAGATTTTCTCTGTTTTCAATGACCAAACGATATGTAATACCTTGACAATTATGTCACAACTATGCATGCAAAATAATTCGTACTGGTACAAGAGCAAGGTTTTGTCGGTTTCAGTAACCTTTGAATTTTTCTACATTGTCAATTTTTTTTACAAATGTATCAACATAATAAATTGTTCCTCGCATTGTGTTAAAGACAAAAGTACAAATGTAGCCACACTAGTAGGGTCTAAATTACACAGATATGAGCAAAACGATTGTATATGAAGTAGCCATGTTCCTTCACGTGAAAATTGTAACTGAATAATATTTAGTACATTTTAGTCGGTCATTTTTTGTGGTACTATAAAGGATAAGCGATAAGCTTAAGAAGTAGCTGTATTCTTCAGAAGAAAGAAAAAAAAACCTACAGGAATTGAGTAATATCCCAAGGCTCTGTGGTGCGAATGGAATAATAATAGGCCGTAGACAGCAGATGATGTACTGATGGTTGTCAGTAATCCATTAGTGACAGATTTAACATGTGGAAGGATATTAGTAGTGACATGTTGACTACTGTTAGCATTGAAAAAAATTCAACCAATAAATGCGGTCTATCAGAACCAATAGCAGTGAAATTATTGTAGGTCAGTTCTAATGGAACCTGTTTACTACAGGTTTTCTCCTCAATGAGTGACCAAAGTAGTAGTAATTAGTAGTTAGACTTATGATATAAACTTACTCAAACTCCCTCTTTTCAAAGACATGACTCGAGTTGCGTTTACGGACCATAATTTTGCAACATTTTTTATTTTATTTTTAATTACAACGTTGCTTCATCAGAGATTTCCCTGTGAAAAGAAAAAGTTTCCATAGACTTTACTGTAAAATAAAAATAAACCAATTTGAGATATATTTTCTGCTTACAATTGTGAAATATATATTGTGTACTTCCACTGTTGTTTGATTTCGTTTGAGTGTAATGCAAGCCATTCGTAAGAAAATTGACTAGCAACACTTACGAATATCGGCACGAGTACTTCTCTTAGAAGTATGACATTTTTTTACGTAGGGATAGAACCAAAGTTTTGAATACTAAAACGTTTATTATTGTTAATTTATGTTGAAACATTACAACGTAGCTATTACGCGAGTTTACTTGGTGTACTGGGGAATCTATAATGTTTGTGGCTCGTAGTGAATGTTCTTTAATAATTTCAATCGTAACAGCTTATTTATTCCTCAAAGGAACTGTAATAAAAACACTGTTTTATATTATATACTCGAGTGACATCACGAAATAGCTGTTGTTTCAACAAGCTTGTATCCGTATGCATGTCCACAGCTATAGGCTTATAAACTGAACACTTTCGTTTTTTAGTCAAGCTGGACAGGAGCCTTAAAGATATTCCTCTTCCTATTTCGTTTAAATAAATCTTCATTGGCTACTTTATATTAAAAGTCAACCGTCATCCATCCAATTAATAAGTATGAGAAGTTGGACAGTATACTAATCGTTAACAGTCATAACTGGGTATTGGGAGGTGAGGGTTAATAATAGTTGTTTCTGTTTTGAATGATCGTGAAGAATGTTGCTGGATGAAACTCCTCATCGGTTCTTCCTTCATCTTCGGAGGCTGCAGTGAGATGTGTGGGTGGGAATCTACCACAGGTCAGAACATAAAAGATGTGTAACAAAGACGAAAGCAATAGCACATCAAGACAGTCATTCAAAAAAAAAAGAAAGAAAAATAAAAGAAAATCGAAAGAAAATAATTGAAGAAAGTGTTCTGACCGTTTATTTCTTTTGTAACATGAATATTTTATACATATTGCAAAGGGGAAAATCTGTTCTTGAATGGTGCAATAACGGGATATGATTAGATATGGTGATGCATAAATGTGCAGTCAAATTATTCCTGTTAACCTTTTAGTAGTTACCTGAAGCCAGAGTCAAGAAGAAGAAGAAGAAGAAGAAAAAAAAATGTTAGAAAAATTAAACATTCTAACACCACATAACTCAACGGGCAAACAGAGGTCCTTCGACAACAAGACTCTCAAACTCGTGATCTGCCATGACGGTTTTATATGCCTATGAGAAATATTCATACTTAATACATGCATATGTGAATCAAGACTCCATCCTGTGTGTGTGTGTGTCAAGACTCCAGTGTATACATCTTCCGTCACGCCAATCTCTTTCTATGGTATCTTGTTCTCTCTCTCTCTCTCTCTGAAGCGAATTGTTAGTCGTCTAAAGTGTTCCGTCAAAGAACAAGTGGCTATGGATAAATCATTTGACATATATGAGGACATATCTCTTCTCCATAGATTACTCCTTCTAAAAGCTATTTGCAGACGATATTCTTGGTAATTGTAACCGTTACAACTAGTTCGACTGTCGGCATATTCAATGCTAAGTATGCTAAATTATGGATAATGATCGGTAAGGATTGCATGTTACCACCTCATCATACTGACACCAAATGGTGGTAGACCTGTCAGACAGCTTTTTTTTGCCGTGTAGAAAATTTTATACTGCATGCGAAAGTGTCCTTTTTCTATTATGCATAGCAATTTTGTAGTTTTAAACTCCATCAACAGGCATAGACTTTTACTTTCTTACTGGTGTTAGTTGATCTCTGAAACTCTATGTTTATCGGGAGGATCCACCTTCAAATTTAGAGCTGTCCAATTTCAATTTTTCTTAAAAAAAAAAAAAAAAAAAAAATGAATATCAATATCGCTTGCGAATCGAAAAGCTATTGAAATATCAAACATTGAACAACATTCATATCGAAATTCTTATTTGATTTAACATGTATTTGTACAAAATAATGTTAGTTAGTTTCGTTTCTAGAATATTAATTATGTTCTAAATATGAGGAATTTAGGTAAATTTGTAAATTGAACATTTTGTCCTTGTAAATGCATTAAAACATATTTTATTATTTTTCTAAAGTCAGTTTTGTATATGTAGGCTAAATGTTACAGACGAAACGCAAACCTTAAATAATGTATCCAAGTCCCTTTTGGGTAAGTGGTAACGCCTGCTGCTTTGTTATCAAAGAGCGATGGTGGTGACAAAACAAATTGTGTGGAGACCACGTTATTTTTTAATTTTATTTATTACCTTTAGGCATATAACGCTCAGGCCTGGATAGGGGAGGGGCAAGGTGTTTGTCAGGGCCTATGTTGAAGGTACCATCCCGGCATTTGCCTGGCGTGACTGAGGACAAACTTCAGTCAGGATGGGCGACCGCTAGGATCGAACCAACGACCTCCTGAATGCTATGCCATCGCTCTACCATTGAGCTACGGCGGCTCGGTGAGATCAAGTTAAATTGTAGGTCAAGTCCTTAGAACGTAAAGTTCATCTGATGGAAGGCAAGGGCAAACCATCATCGGTTCACCTTGCGCAGGGACCTTCGGTTCATCATCAGTATTTCTGAGAATTTTTTTTTTTATTATTATGAGAAAATGAAAACCCTTTTGATAATTGGTACTCAATTCAAGGTTAATAACCTCTCATTGTTTTTTTCTTGATGAAAAAGCCCGAGAGATTGGTTGACAGCTATAATGGTAAAACATCTTTCTTTGGCCAATTTAAAGCATTAACTTTTGAGATAATACATTCACGTGAATAAAGCAAAGCCAGAATCGAAAAAGCGATAAATCACAATGGTAATACATTGAGAGTTCAAGAATCGTAGTATAAATTGAGTGATTATACAAGCAAGGGGCATGCTAACAAGGAGGCTGTAAAGCAAAGCAAAACATTATAGAAACAACAACAACAACAACAAAACTTTGAAAGAGGGGGAGAGAAAAAAGCAATGAAATATTTTGGTATATTAAATTGTCATACAGGATTAAGTACCGAAACGAAACTTCAAGTACCGTATAGAACAAGAATTAGTCACTTTAACCTAAATGGAATTCAAGAAAAGGGGGTTTTGGGTTTCGGTATAATCATGACTCTATCAAAATGTTAACGTTTTTCTGGTCAAAAAAATATATCCTCCCACACAACCTGCTATTTCTTCGATAGCCACGCCAAAGGTCGGATTGTCTATGATGTGGTGAGGTTGTTTTATATGACTTTTTTGGAAGAATACAAATTTATTGATGAAAGCGTTTTAACCTTTTTTCTAGGTGAAGGTGTAATTTGCTAGTGATGGATGGCTACAATCTGTTTTTCTTCTCCCCACCCCCCACCCTCTCGCCCTTAAATAAAACAAGACACTTTCTTCTTGTTTTTGAAAAGCATGCATCTTCATTGCATGAGATTTCCGTGAACAGTAATAAAAGAGAGAGGGAAGAGATGCGAAGGGGAGGGAAGGGATTATTCCGTCCATTCCAACTGTGTAACTGTTTATTTCGACATCTGGTACCGAAGGCACTATCCATAAATCACGACGTATGTTGTATATGCTGCGTTGGAACTTCTTATAAAAGGTGAAGATTACGGCTATACAAGAGGTCGATGCAATGCATTCGGTTTCCACTTGACTTTTTAATACGAGTGATGTACTGCTACTTGATCTGTGTTGATGGAAAATTTCAAGTATATACAAGTACACATATACAATAATTCCTAAGTCACTAACCAAGCGCAGAGAATTACCTGAGCCTTCGTTCTGCATCCTCTGTACTGAACCTTCCCTGCCATAACTGAAGCTTCTTCAATATGAACTTCCAGCGACCTTGATATAAAGAACAGATAAGTCTTAAGTTTCTCTATACAAGTTGCACAATTACAGAACCTGTTATATATGTATATATTTTTAAAAAATGATATATTGGTACCTCTGGATGTGCATACTAAGACAGTTTACACATATACCTTCACCTTCTCAGTTATGGTAGACTAAAGTGTAGGGGTGTTCGTAATTCGGAATTAACTTCGCATTTCCGAACGCCGTTATTATAGAGCACATACTATCCACATATGTCATTGCAGTGTTAGAGGTCATATCGTTTAGACAGAATCGAAAGTTTAGGACGAAGAGAACTATCATAGATTAAAATTATTTTTGAAGGACTTGCCGCTATAAGTGAGATGAACAATGATGATTAAATTAGTGTTGCCGGCGAGACGAAATTTAGGCTGTCTCGTCTCAAAAAAAAATATCTTGTCCAGAGAGTATCGCGTCTCGAAAAGATGTATATTTTGCACTACGAGAGCTTTGTCTCGTCTCGTTTTCTATAGCCATTTTTCTGTCTCGTCTCACACGGGAAGGGCGTAAGCCATAGTGCTGTTACCGCCCATATAAATTCATTTTATCATTTATCTGTCTCGTCTCGTCTCGTGGCAACACTAATGATGATCATGTTCCGAATGGTTTCCTAGTGCCGAATCACTTCTAACTAAACAGGTTTTATGGGATACGTAAAGAAAAACAACAAGTTGCAGTGAAATTGAACCCAGATTCCTTTAACTACATGACACGGTGTTTAACTAATTACTAATTTGTCGCAGTCTAATTTAAAAATATGTACCCCGCTACGCTACTCGGCTTACTATCAAGAGATCCCGGGTTCGATAGCCGGTGGGAGAAATATTAACACTCACAATGGTTCAACATCCACTTGAAACTGTAGTAAACTAACATCCTTAGGACCGACTGTCCACCCAATGGAAAACAATGGGAAACTCTCATCGGTTCACTTTGCTGGAGGACCTTCAGGTTACAAACCAATCTCCGGCAAAAATAATGATCATCGTATGTTAAAATAAGTGAAGACGATTGGTGACGAAAAGTGCTCATGCTGGCCAAACATAGCTTGGAGCGAGACTGACCTGACGTGTGTCTTTTAAAAATAATAATTACAATGCTGTTATACCAAAAGCACCAATTAACGGAGGCTACTTCTTTCTTTGCAAAATTTCTTTCCTTTGCGGTAAGTTAGTTATTCGATTAACAAATGACGAAGACAAGGTAGGCCTATATTCGGGTAGTGAATGATTCATTCACAAAGTGATTGGGAGATCCGCATATAATAAATATTTGTAACATGATTTCTTTATAACGCAGCCAAGCATTTTTTTTCCCTTTCTTGATGACTCCTGGTATTATTAGTCGAAGTGTTCATAAAAGATTTCCGCTATTGTTTTCTTCCCAACTTTTTTTTATTATTTATTTTTAATAAAACAACTTGACATTGATACTTAGATTCTCTTGACTTCCTTCCTCGTTATTTTATCGACAAATAATGGTTGTAATAAAAATCAATAATTGTAGGTTTTTAAACAAGACTTAATAAAAAAGTGCATGGTCCACATTTAATATTTATACCTACTTTTCTCTCTAATTGGTATATTTCGTGTGATCAGGGTTTCCAACTTTGGTACTGGAAATATCTCTAAGTCACAACTTAAAATAATTGGCTAAAATTGTATATTACAGTATTGGTGGGGAGAAAAGGTCGATCTTCTTATCTACAACATACGTATAAACAAACTTAGATTCTTAGAATCAACACTGGGACACCGAAAAGTGTTGAATTATCATTTTTTACAGTGTACGTTTCATAATTTTTTCCCTAATATTGCTCATTTTAATTATCTTTTGAATTGTATTCATTGTACAAATATAAATCAAACAATATACGTAAAAAATAGTTCTTTTTTTCTTAACGCTGAACTAAAATATATGATGCTAAATATTTCTTTATATGATTTTTATACATAAACATTGCGTTACAGCTACCATTTATGGTTTATATCGACGAGAATTAAAAACGACATAAATCCTTGCAATATAAAGTCGAAAGTTCAGTAGCATTAAAATGAAAACCTCAACTTGTAATAAAAAGAAAGATACAACTGAAATTATTGTCAATTATACTTCATATCCGCCTTCGAAATGCACCTTTGTGTGTGATTTTATAGGCCTGTTAGGCGGAGTAGTTATCACCTTTCAGCAGTATATATTTTATCTTTGTTGAGGCGTATAAGTATTACTAATATTTACTATAAAATAGGTTTTATACCTTGCTTTTAAAATCGTATAGTGGTGGTGTTTGTGGCCTATATTTATACAGTATACGTTAACCACTGGTTTTGCAATATATTGTGAAATGATCGGAAGAAATGGTTCCACTCCATTTGCGGATGGTTGTTTGTGGTTTTGCGACAGAGAAGTGTTATGATCACCATCAGACACGGAGAAAATAATTCACAGCCATATTCAATCCACTACTGGATGAGACCTTTCCCGGAGGGAAGAGTTGGTCTACTGCTCCCACGCTGACCAGATGTGTTGGGAGAGGAGAGCCGAAGCTCTCAACTGTGAACGCCACTGTCTTTTATTCAGAGCAGCTACCCAATTGCATCACGATGCTGGTTAGGCACCGTTGCATACCCTCTCGCTTTGAGAAAAAAAATCCCTTAGCAGTATCGGGAATCGAACCCGGGACTCCATGATCATCAATCAGTGATCCTTACTACCATCAAGTTGCATTCCTATTCTCTCTCTCTCTCAACCATACATTCAATAGCATCCCCAGGCGTAAAATGTCCTAACCAATTTATTTGCTCTTCTTCTTCTTATTCTTCTTCATTGTTTCAATTATATCTGCATTATCGGATAAATAGTTGATAAATTGTCGAAAGCACTAGTTTGCAAAATACGAAGCGATGTTGCTACAGTGAACTTTTACTACGGTTCACTGCACTGTGCAATAGATATGACGTCTTAATGCATACATTCTATACTACAAGTCACATGCTTTTACCTCAACACAATAACCTAACATATTCATTGATTTGGTATACAAGGACACATTTGGAAGTCTCTGAGTGGATATTTACATTTTATAAACAAATCATATCCATCATTATAAATTCTCTCTAGAGTTAACGAGAACATCGATAAAGTAAAGGTGCTATTGTTTGAGAACTGATTACCTCTTCGTTTTTATTAATTGTCTCTCGCCCATGAATAATCAAAGTGGTAACGATGTATCAGAATCTGTGCGCCAATCTTAATTTGCGTGCGCAAAGCCGTTGCACCGGTATTTTAGGTATCGGCTCTGAGCGGTGTAAAGCGTTATATAGATAATGCATGAGGTGATGTAAGATCAATTGTAGAGAACTATTTTTTTAGCGTATGAATTTCTGAAAAGATTACGTTATCAGCATGTTGAATTTCTCATAAAATATCATGAGAAAACATGTGCTTACTATAATTTTCTCAACATTTTCCAATGATCCTGTGAGCGTTTTTGGTTCGTTTTCTGATGGGAACACGTTAAACAGAGTTACTCGTAATTTACTTTAAACTGTAGGTCCCATCCTTCTATCGTTAACTTTATGGATGGTAATAGCAAACTACGATTAGTTCATCTTCCTCGTGTAACTTCGGATTGTAAACTTTCTTCCAAGTGCACTGCTAATCATCATCATTATTACCTGAGGATGTTAAATACGGTGGAGTGAGATTTTTGTGCGAACTGTTAAGAGCCAGTTAAATTTTCAGTAATTATTCTGATTTAATTCAAGTATCCCCGGTGGGTGAGTGAGTGGTAATGCTCGCTGCTTTGTTATCATACGGTTAAATATTCAGTAGAAGGCAATGGTCAACCAGTAGTGGTGCACTTTATCTGACAGACCTTAGGGTCGTAGACATGTCACCGACCAGAACACCCATCATCATTAGGACACGTCTCTTCTATGAAAATAAGGTCTAGGACCTAGAGATTCTAACGTCATCTCTCATCCTTCGAGATGCCTACATTCTAGTGTGAGACCCCCCTTAACAGTTTATATAAACTCACTCTTTGAAAGTAGTGATGTTAAGTGTATATATGAAATTATCTGCCGAAGCTTTGACATATGTAAATCTCTAAGATACCTACATTTATTTTTTGTAAATACTTTTGGAACAGCCTGTAACTACCAAGGACATTATAAATTATAAGAAGTATATATACCAATGACTGTTAAAATAAATAGAAATACAATTACCAAATTATGCAAAACCTCTATGGGAGGCAGTCTAGTTATATTGTAACGTCTATGTCATGTAGCTATATAAACGGCACAAGCTATATGTAAAGTCAGTTCTGCTAGAACTCCCGAAGTGGAAGGAACTCTAAATATAGGTGCTAAAGAGAACTTTAATTGCTTGTTTTATTTGTTGTCTTGTGTTCCCCTTTTCTTACATTGTCTTTTACATACATCCCTCGGTCTCCTGTAGTAGGAGGCGGACCACGTATCCATATACACTATAGAGTCTATTTCATATATGTTCCCCCGGGTTGGTCAGTCCGTACTAATTTCATCTTGCCTTTCACGTTTAAAATCCTACGCCCATAGCCGCAGAGTAATAATTCATTTGCCTCACACATATATTGAAAATTCTTTCATATAGAGCCATTTGGGGTACTCGGGACAGGTCATTACAAGATATAGCCAGCAAACTATGAAAGAAAAATTTTCAACGTAGAATGCACGTTATAGGATATTTCTTCTGAAAGGAACGGTTTGAACTTCTGAAGTGTGGATTGATGTATCTGTGCAGTACTGTTTCCGTCATTTTCAACAGAGGAGAACAACAATAGTACTCGTGATTCTTAATAATCTGTCACTACTTGTAAAGTGAGAGTACAACAATTGCCTTGAGTTAATCATGGCAGGATTGGAAGAAGCTGTATTATGAGAAGAGAGGGGTGGGGGATGCAGAATAAGATACAAGCGAGGAAGGAGGTGACCGAAAGGGAACATTTCTGTGGGAGGTGACAGCCACGAATCGCGAACACGCTTCTTCTTCGTCCTATACCATTTTTTTTAATGTTTCGTGCAGAGGCCAGCGCTGGGAAACTCTTATTTCCTCCCCCATTTTGTGAAGTTGAATCTGGGAGCGACCTCGTCTTATCGGTGCATGCCGAAGGTCAAACCACCCACTATTTCTTGGTCGGAGATGGGATGCTGGAATCATCTACTTCTTCCGTTCTTGTTCATTTTTTTTTTAATTTTCAAAAAAATAACGTTGATCATCTTCATATGGACCACTTTGTCTGTACTGGACGCTGACCGCGAAATTGACCTTTTTCTGTTCTTTTGGATGGCCCCTCCCGAAGGCTACAATCTTGCGCTGCATACCCGGACATAAAAGGTCATATGTCAGCCAAGTAGATTGGAGCGGCGGAGGGGGATGGGGCAGAAGATGTGATGTGTTTTGAAGGATAGTTTTTGCGGCGCCGACCCTTGTGGCGACTTGGCGGGTGGAGTTTGAAGCAGGTCGGTTAATGAGAAGGTAGCAAGAAAGAAGAAGATGATGAGGAAGAAGAGAATAGAATCGGTGGTTTGGTCTTGAGGTGGTTGGTCTCTCTGACCACTGCTTGCAAGGAAGCCACCACCTTCATGGATGTGGTTACTCAGAGACAAAAGTCCTTGCTCGACCGTCACCGCATCGTAGAGTAGACAAGTTTCTCCTTTCTCCCGTCTCATGTAACCTGCTTCTCAGAACACTTTGACTTAAAAACCATCCCATCCCTCCCGCAAATTCATCCTCTTTGGTAACTATACGAGGCAGGAGATTCGTCCAACTTGAAAATTAAAGTGACCAACAGAAAAATAATAAAAGGTATAACTTGGAAATTTTAAAATATCGGTAGCAGATGACGGTATGAAGTATTTGGTAAAAGATACGGATTGAAAGTAGGAAGAACAAATCTATCCAAATTTGTCAGTCTATCTAAAGTCACAATTCCCGAATCGGAATGCCAATATTTGCGATTTCGGAATTCCGGAACGTCTGAATTTCGAAATTCTGGAATGTCGGGCATCATCACCAAATGATAGAAAAGAATGGTTCACCGTCAGCAGACTGATCGACAAGACATGTTATTTTCAGAACAATTCTCATAGTTGACGTTTATAGCAGAGCTACTTAGCGGATGGATTCAAAATCACATGCTCTGAACAAAAATCCATTAGTTTTAGCGCAGCCAGAAATGGGGAAGCGTGCTAAGTCTATCTATTATGAGGTCTATGGTAATACAGTGTATAGAATTCTTACGATGAACAACTGAACCTGAGGATGGATGATGATGAGATGATTTGTGATATGAAGAAAGTGGAAGGGAACTGGAGAATCCCGAGAAATCCTACTCACACGGTGTTTAACCACCGCAAAACCCACTCGACACGAGCCGGGATCGAACCTACAACCCCAAGCATCAGAAGTGAGCGCTTTACCATTGAGCCACCGCGGTCCTCAGAATTCCGGAATGTCGGAATTCCGGAAAATTCCAGAATCCAAGCAATTCGGAATTCCGGAATTGACTTCGGACTTCCGAACACCCTTACTATAAAGTAATTTAGCATAGACTAACGGAGACAAGCCATTTTACAGCATTAGAACTCGCAGTTTTCCTTGCTGAGGCATTTTGAATTAATTGTTTTGGTAAATAACAACTATCTTCTTTAAAACTTGATTGTAACTTGAGTGCCCTTTTGAACTACTTTGTTTCAGGGATGTTGCACATCTAGAGGTAGTGTTCTAGAACGAATATCCGTAGCATGCAGCATGACTTCGTATAAGAAAGTCCTTGGATTGTATCCTGCCGCCGACAAACATGACAGTTTCCAGTTTTTTTGCCCAGTTACAGCAGGCAGAGATGGTACCTTCAAACTAGGCCTTGCACGACTTCTTTCTCTTACCCTATCCTAGTCTGAGCCAAAGATACCTGAAGGTCATATTATAATTCCAATTCCTAGAGCGAATAATTTGAAAATGGATGTAAAGTTACTTCGTTTTTTCAAAGAAAGGAAAATGTAAACGAGCCACGTTTCATTTGTTATCAGGACATCTAACTTTTATTAGGATTGCAGACAGGAAAATGGGAGGTGTGGTGTCCTCTTTCTCATGAAACCTACTACTGTTTCGAAACAAAATGTCACAAGAAAGAAAATGGTAGCCAGAAACATTTTATAAAATGTAAGTTATGAAATTGATTCTTCCTATGGGCTACGTAAGTTCAAAGTTCAGGTTAGAAAAAAGTCTCTGAATTTTTTTCATCTTTAATTTCTTTTACCAACATTATAATACAATATAATTGTTGCTCTTGGAGAAAGAAAGAGCTACATGCTGTTCTGTATTGGTATTTTGAGAGGTGCTGTTGGCGATTTGATGTCAAAAGGCTGCTATTATTTTAGGGAATTGCCTGTCTTGATCTGCATTTAGGAATCGTGGTAGTAGTTACGCTTGATGTACTGATGTACCAAAAGAAAGAAAAAAAGAAAGTAAGACCGGAGAAGTCTGCATATCGCTTTCAAAAACTGTTGGTAGTAGTTTTCTTGAAATCGTGGGCATCAGTCGGACACAAAGCATGTTACGAACAATAAAAGTGAAGAAATATTGAGAAGGACTGGTTTAGTCTAGTTGCAAATGGAGTACACTTGATGTTTTTGCCGCGCAACTGCAATCATTAGTTAGGAAAGATGAGGGAAAGGAAAAAAAAAACAGCGTCCTGTTTCCCATGAAAGATGCAACGTATAAGGTCATTTAAAAGGTCAGAAAGGTTGTGGCAGATTCATCATACTGAAAATTGGTTGTCGTTAAATCAATGATTCATGTCTTATTTTCTTTCCCTTCCTCTTTGTTGTGTTTTCTGCAACAAGTTGGAAGGATTTTGTAAGATAAAGTGTCTTAGCAGTGCAAGAACAAGTTTCTTCTTGACGGAGAAAAACAAATATCTCTTGCTTTGGATGCTTCATAATTATTTGTGTAATTGTCCGTCGTCGTCGTCGTCTCTCTCTCTCTTTTTCTCTGTGAGACAGAGTTAGTGTAGCTAAGAAGTTAGGTAGGTCCTGATCCTGAAACTTCCGTCTGTCGGTATTAATCTCAGCGGCTGGTCATCCTGTCTGAGGTTTTTCCACGAATTTAGATCAGGCTAATGTCTTGGCACATTTAAAACTATAGACCTGGCCGACAACCTGACCCACAACCTCTTCCCTATATCATCCTCGTCTGAGCTAAAGATGCCTAAAGATGCGTAAATAAATTCAATTCGATTTCAGCTAATTGTGGATCGGCTTCTCGTTCACACTGAACTGTCATTACAGAGTGACCAATTTCTGTGGAATTAATACAATTGTACACCTATAGAAATTTGGTTCTGTCACTTTATTAGTTAAGTGATAAAACGAGAATCCGATTCGCTTTAGATCTGGGTTCAATTTCATTCATTCTTTATTCCGTTATTCATGTAACTTTCAAAGACTCTTAAGAATAAATAATTACTATCTGGATACGGTTTTATTCTCAATTACAGACATTTTCTTTCGTGTCAATTTTCTCACCTCTGTAACAGTTAGACATGTTAGTGTATAACTTAGTGAACATCCGTAACCTTTTGCTAGGTATTTCAGTAGTGTGTATAACTTGGTAGATATCTGCAACCTATTGCTAAATATTTCATTTGATGAACATCTGTAAACAATTACTATACATTTCAAATAAATAAATTAATCATTTGTAACCTATTACTAGTGAATTTCAGTTACTTTCTGTTGAATTAAAAAACAAAAATATAGGCCCAAGGTTTTTACAATTATTTCTTAACTTACTGTCTAGTTCTGAGTTCTGTATCTGCGAGGGAGGAGTCATAGCGTGATCGTGTATGGGAAGACACTTTTAATAGCCAATGCGAGGTAGGTAGTAAAAGCGCGAGTTCTCGGTGATTGCTTGTGCACTTCCCACTCACCCCACGCGTTAGCCAAGACCCCTCTCAGAGGTCTGCAGAACTCGGAACTGCACTATACATGATAATACCTTGATATTTTATATTGCATGTGTGGTGTATCTTTGTGCATTTGATTGTGTGAGACTATTCTCACTTATTCTGTTTGACCTTCCAAAATAAGTCATCTATACAATACAATGTGATGTGTAAATTCTTACTTGTCTTGAATGATCCGCAGAAGAAAGGAAAAAAAACATTGAAAAATAAAACAACATCGATCCATGTCTTTTATGACATTTACTGGTACGCCTCTTCGATGTCATGTTACATAACAGAGGTGAGAAAAAAGACAAGAAGTAAAAAAAATAACAAATAAAGAGAAGAAAAAAAAACATTAGAAGTAAGAAAAAAGAAAAACAATACTAAATAAATAGCGCGTGAATTTCCTTGACCTATAACAATACCTTTTCAACAGTTTTTGGTTAATACCTGCTATTATAATCATTGGGAGCTGCTGCCATTATGAACAAATACTGTCAACTCTTTTCTGTTCACAAGAAATGCTCCCCATTTATTTTTCTTCTTCTTTTTGCCTGATTTATGGATCATAAATGCCATTATTCCCACCTCCTAGTCTTTCTCTCTTCTTTATTCTTACCATGTTTTACTCTGGGGAACTGGTAAATAGTCGTATAATTTAGTTACAAACTTTTAATAACTCTGTAGAATATTGATACCATAATTTTGCTCTTCTAATACTAAAAATAAAAAAAAAATCCTGCAGAACAGATATTCCCCCCCTTTTCTAATCAGTATTGCCAACAGCAAGCTATTTTCAAAACAGCTAAAATTAACTTAAAACCGGTTAGACTTTAACTATAGCAAAAGCATGTGGAAAGACAAGCTAAATTTAAATATTAAGAAACAATTAATATGTGGTAAAAGAAACACTCATAAATATCGAAAAAAAATTGAATTTATGCATAAAATTTATAAATTGGCAACACTGCGTTAAGATAAAAATTGTGAACAAATATCTTTTGTCAACTACGTTCTAGACTTTTTTTTATATACTTTATACTACTATATAATCTCGTAACGTGAAACCTATAAGAAACTGAAAATGTACCATCGGCGCCAAAAATCTTTTTTTCTCTTTGATAAAAGTTCTTTTTTTACCAACTACTCCTCAATGGCGGAAAGATTTGTGTACACTGTTTTCATTGGCTTCAAGCTAACGTGATTTTCTGGAAATAACAGAGAACTGAACTCAAAATTGGTGTGTTCATTCAAAAATTATTTGCTAAATTTTTTTTTCTGTTTTTTTTTTTTTTTTTTTTTTACAAAAGAGAAAGAAATTTTTGACGCGAAGTATACAGCTTACATTGAAGGACATAAACCTTTCATATATTCTGTATAGAACTACATACACATATAAGTTATAAATGCCCCTTTTTTTAATTCATTTTTTAAAACAAAATAAAGAAATAGGAAGAGGAAAAAAAAATAAGTTAGCGGCAGTAAGGGATTCCATGCTCTTCTTCCTTCTTCCTCAAGGTTAGAGAGTATAATAACAATGTCGAACGAAGGCAATGGCTGTTCTGAATCCGTGAAAAATATGTTTCCTATCTTTGACTGTCTCCTAGTTTGCTCGGATAAAAGAGTTACACTTGAATCATCAGTGTCTGGTTAATTACATTATTTTTTAAAAGTTTTAATGACATAATTTCGGAAAGGAAACTGCAAATTAAAGGAAGAGAAAATGAAGAAATAAGACAAAGAGGAAGGGATTTTGTATCGGACATTTTAGTGTATATATATAAAGGAAGCCGAAATTTGATTTGATTTCCCAATCAAAACAAAATAATAACATTTATTATATAATTTCCTTTGTAATTAATATGGTAGCAATAATTGCACGTAAGCCGTTTCTGCAAACAGGTGTAATAATTCATTTTCAACTAGTATTTTTTTTTTCTTACAAAAGAGATGAAATATGAGTTTTATTCGATGTGTTGACAACTGACTTCTTTTTTTTTTTTTTTAAACTTTGCTTACAGCCTGAGTAACAACAGTCTCCGTCCAATTTTAATATATTTTTCATCTTGTTGAATTAACTCTTCCGAAAAGCATATTAATTAGTGCTTAGAAATTGTGAAAAAGGAGGGAGGAGGGGGGGTAATAAAATAAAGGACGAAGTTTTAAAAAATGATGCATGGCTATTTTCTGTGTATGACTTAATTTTTATATGGAACTTAACGCTTTTTAGAATTGTGAGGGAGAGGGGGGGGGGGAAAGATAAACAAAAATATCATTTTATTTGAATGATATGAACAGGAAGAACGGAGACAGGAAATCCTTTAATCAGTATAAGATAGTTAAGGATTGTCCAATCTTCCGTTTCCTTGCTTTAGCAAAAGATTTTATGTGCAGATAATAATAATAAAAAAAATGTTTAGTTCACATGTGTAAAAATATAATTCGTTAAAATAATATTTATTGATGTTTTCAAACAAGATTAAATTTATTTTAGAACGCACCAAAATTTTGTTCAAGTTTATATTTGTTGGTTAATTGACCTTTTCTCCTATGTAAATCAATTAAAATTATTTTTAGGTGGGATTCGTATCTCGACGAGCTGCGTTAATCCCACTTACATCAACGTGACGTAACTTTTATTAGCCAATCACATCTGTAAGTAGAATCGTCGTCTTGGTTTCAATGTACGTGCCAATTCAAGATAATTACTGATCTGTGTAACGAAATTGATAATTAAATAGGGAAATCAGAAGACGAATGTACTCTAAAATATTTTTAAAATGAAATTTTCTCGTAGAAATACGGAATTAATAACTATTTATACGAAGTTCATACAGAGTGTTATGTGATACGCTAACCAACGCTTTTCAGTGCAACACACACGCATGCCCTATTCGGCATGGGTCTTGTGTTCAGATCCGGCATGCCATTAACAAGTTCATTTTCATGGCACACCATATTTGAATTTTGTTAAGTGCTTCTATACGCATGATATAAAAATTTCGTTAGTTATTTTTTTCAGTGGTCCTAGGTAGAGTGAGAGACGAATGGTCAAAAAGTCCTCTTTCTTCTTCCTCTGCTTTACTTTACAGCATTGTGTTTACAGTCTTGCAGCTGTAAAACTGCCTTACAGCTCACCGTGCAATATTTCACCTTGCCAATATCCTTAGCAGCGGCACAGCATTTATATATTTGATCACTGTTGTTATATATTATACACTCGCGTGTATAGAAAATGACCGATTAAGTTTTTGTCTAAATCTGAAAGTTGTACAATTTGGAATAGGGAAATAAAATTCACATCAAAGACAACAAATGAAACGTTTATTTTACATAACGTTTCCTCGATATTGCCATGTTATTTAATTTGTCGGGATTAGAAAGTAAACGCATCGGTCATTTTACCATGAATTAGAGTGAATAATTATAATAATTCGCGCCACACATGAATACTGCTGATAACTTCATGAGAGACTCTATTTTCTGGAAATATTTGAATTTCCTTACGTAGCTATTTTGTTTTTAAATTTTCCAAATATAAATCAATTTGTAATTGACGATTGTATTTCTTTTAATTTATAAATAGATATAGAAAAGTGTTCCTTTTGTTAAATCTGACGACAAAACAGAACATTTTAATTCAACACATTTTGTCTTACCTTCAGAATGGTGGTGAATGGCTTCGGAACTAGTAGTGTGTCTAGGAAGAGAAAGAGAGAGAGAGAGAGAGAGTCTAATGGCGAGTTGTTGCATGAGTGACAGGGGTCACACCCTTTTCCTCCATCTTGATTCATCCCTCCTTCCTCCTTCCCTTTCCCGTCATCTATTCTGTGCCATCATCAGAGTCTGTGCCTTTCCGGCCGTACACGAAAAATCCGCTGTCTGGGTTGATTAGCTTCTAGGAGAGGTCTTTCGTGCTATGCTACCTTCTGGCACCCCGGGAGTCAATCCAAACCTTTTCTTTCTTTCCTTGTCTTCTCTCTCCTCTCCATCTCTCTCTATGTTTTTTTCTTTCTTTCTTCTCTGACGGCTTACTAGCTCTTGATTTAGAAATGGAACGTTCTTTTTTTTTTTTGATGAGAGAGAAAAATGATGATAAAATGACCGCTAGGTCGCCTGGTGGGGACCAATATGAAACTTCTATGGGCGTTAGCTTGGGTCGCGTAGAAAGGGAGATAGAGAGAGAGAGAAGAGATATGAAAGAAAATGAAAAGAAATGACAAAACAGGGTAAGGATAGAATCGAGAGAGGGTGCCATAGGTATATATAGCTGTAAGATGTGTGTTGAAATTATACGTGTATGTGAATATATATGCAATAACGAAGGCTTGGAGGAATGCAGTGACCTCCTATGGAGAAGCCGATGACCACAAGAAACAAAAGAATAACGGCCAATAGAAGGTAGAGATTGAAACAAACAAAAAAAAAATGATGGCGAGAAAAACGATTCATAAAAAAAATAAAAACATGAGCGTATCAAAAGAAGTGTCATAGACATACGTCTTATGTTGGCAAAGGGCGAGGTTATGCAGTTTAATCATCCGTCGGTTGTGTGAAACAGGTGTCGGCCTAAGCGACTAACCGTTTTTAATATTAGGTATTCAATTATTGTCAGTTTGAAGACAGTCCGTGTTCGTTTTGCCACCGTCTATAGCTGTTGCTGTCAGCTTCTGCAGAATTTCCTCCTCTAACATCGACTGACAGTCATCTCTCGACAACCATTACTCCTTCTGGGTATTCTCCCTTATATTTCTCACTGGCCTTCCTTCTCTTTAAACTCAGGTAAAAAGTATGCGTAATTGCTTTACCAATAAGTTTTGTTTCTTTTCTTTCTTGTCATGTTTTCTTTCGTGCTTACGTAATAAAACTCGGAAGATAGTCCATTGCTGAATATCTAAATTTATTCTAAGAGGTCATTGTCGTTGAAGAAAATATTGTGTTATTATTTATTCATGTGTTGTTCTGCCGGACGATTTGTTGGCAAAATGACTTTTAACATGTGTTTCCGCAGCTCGAGATTACACTTTTAATTAAACTGAAACTCTGTATCACACTTTTACGATCCTGCTTTAAGTATTGCATTTTGGGAATATAAATTGGGATAAATACTGTCAAATAAGAAAAAAGTAGTTCTGCTGTTATGGAACCAGTGCAATGTTGAGTTGCCTGCATGTAAGGAAAATGATAGATATTTATAATCTGCTTGTTGTTATGCAATCCGCATAGCATCAGAGTTTGACGGGTTTTCTATATGTTATGAATTCGTTCTCCAATGGGACAACACAAAATATAATTACGTTAAATCTATATCAAAGCACAATTTTCATTTTCTCTTATCATTAGAGAAGTTGTAAGTATGGTGAACTTTCTCATCCGTTTCTCATTGTATATTGATTTAGTGTTCTTTACTCTTACCGATTCTTTATATTTTGAACAGAAAAGTAAGTTACTTTGACATAAATTTTAATGATTATTGAATTCTTTATATACAGATATTACCGCACTATCGTTCTCTTGATTATGCATTTATGCAAACTTTTATTGCCATCTATACCAGGTTATGTAAACTACTGAAATTTTACCATAATTTCCCGTCAAATAAAGAACCATTTTACATGGGACAGTTCCATCGAGACTCTTTAACTGCATATTAGGTGACACTGTCTTTCTAATTCATGTGCGTAATGAGGAATATATAACTATATATGTTACTAAAGGACAAAATATTTTTTTTTTGTAGATACCGGTGATTTTTATCATCAATGACTTTTCTTGGATTTAATAGGCTTATTTTCGTGATTGACAAGCTCACTTCTGTCTTCGTCTCTATTTTCATCATTTCTAAGATAAAAGATGAAGACATTTAAATATCTGAAGAAAACAAAAATCATCCACCACCATCATATTCCTATATGCAATAAGACATCTCCCAGAGTCTGGAAGTGTGAATTATTACGAGATCCCCCACTCCCTCACTTAACTAACCTTGTGGTCAATTTCTGATGTGGACATGACCATGACGTTTCGTGTGACGTGTCATCATCGCTTCTAGTGCCCTCTAGGTGATGTGCTTTGAGAAGGGTAGCCAAAGGAAGAAGAAGCAGCTTGAGTGGAGTATTTCTCATATTTCGATACGAGAACAGCGGTAAAATGTTATAAAGAAAGGAATCAGGAGGAAAGAAAAAAAAATAAAACAGAAGAAAAAATATATATAAATAATGGCGCACGACTAACACTAAATGAGGATACTAGAAGCATTCTTTTTTTTCTATAACATCTGGTAATCCTGCACGACTAACGCCTGTGAAAGAAAATCATGGCTCATGTTTTCATGGCTTAACAGCAAGATGCCGAGTCACGTCGTCTGGAATAATAGTCAAATACTTCTAACTCGGAAAATGTCGTACGATTTCAGGACATTCTTATTGAATGCGGATTGGTATGCACTAGTTCATTGCTTTTCTTTTGCAGTTGAGACATGAAGCACAAGTATGTTCCAGATTCATTGCTATGAATTGTCAGGTCATATCAGCTGTTGATTGTGGTATTTTCCCTTAGATAGAAATCTTTACATATTTTTTTTCGTTCCTGTTTTTGTGACATTTTATGTTCGGTGATCTACTTAATGGAAGACGGTCCTATTTTAGTGTATAATTTCAGTCGGCTTTGTATAATGCTAAAAGTTGTACACAAAATTCCAAAAGTGACTAGTGTTAATGTTTAGTCAAATGTAGATACCGAGCAGACATAGCTCAGTGGTAGAGAGAGCGTTGGATTAGCATTCGGGAGGTCGTAAGTTCAATTCCAGCAGCCGACCGTCCTGACAGGTTTTTTCTGGGTTTTCCTGTCACATCGGGCAAATATCGGGATGGCACCTTCAACTTAGACCCTGGCTAGCACCTTCCTGAATTATTTTCCCTTCCCTATCCTGGCCTATGCCCTAGATGCCTAAAGGCCATACATAAAATTCAAATTCAAATATAGATTGCGTGATAATAGACGAACATTTCAGGTTTTATTTTCTAATCAACATTTCAAATCGATTTTATGACATACCGAAAAGATGTCAGTGTGTCAAAAGGTGTAAGTGTATGTTATGTTCCCTCCATGTGTTTTATTTATAAACAGAATCGAAACTGAATCAGAGATCAATATAGTCCATGTAGGGGGCCATACCGTGGTAGAAAATATTTTACTGGGTGATGCATGTTGCATGCATCGGACCGAAAGTGTATGACTCGTTCTGCATTGAACGTGATCACAACTGGTTTAGGAAAAGCTATAACTATAGCCACTTTTCCCATAAAAAAAAAAGGTTAAAGTATTAACTCTTAACCCCCTCTAACTTCATTTATTAACTCCACAAAAACTAGATTTAGCCATTAACTTAGAACATGTCTGACTTATACTATAGACTAAAGCGAGAAAGACTTTTATGCAGAACTGAAATTTATTTTGTTGTCACTGCTGTTGTATCTCTTTCTGGACATTTTCAGTGCTTCGCCTCCCTCGAGAAAAATTCCAGGAGCTGCTTAAGATTTTCTTCATTACTTCCCCCTGACTGTTCCTCGTACTTTTGTACCTTTTTTTTACCTCTCCAAAATGTAAGACGATGACACACATATCATTGTTTAGTGTAAAGACATGGGGAAAATCTGTGAGGTGGTCGTTCCTGGACTAATATTGCTTCCAACTTTGGGCCTTGATGATTTCCAGACATGAACGGTATTCTGAATGTGCAAAGGGAGAAAGGGTACGTTGAAGACAGTTTTGGAAACAAGAGAGGGTGGGTGGATAATTCCGTAACATCTCCCTTATACCCTTCTCAAGCAAAGGATATTTTATTCACACAGATCGACATATTAAAGGTACAATTATAGGTTGCGTTCACGTTAATTTTCTTTTGAAGAAGCTCTAGTTTCTTCATGTGACAGCAGTCTGAGTGAAATATTGAGCCAGCACGAAAGGATATAAAAAGAACAGGGAAAAGAAGCCTGCTCAAGTGATTCTTTGTGGGGGTTGGTTTAAACGTAGAAAAACGAACGGGGTAAGAAGTTAAAAAGTTGTTTCTTCATCCCTTATGTCTGGAAGGGGTTAGTATCTATTACTGTTTCCAGGGTAGAAGCTTGCTGGTAAATATAGACTCCTGCTCGCTTTCAGGGTGACTTTATGAGCCCTTGCAGTGGGAAGAAGTAGCATCTTGCCTGTGAGAAATAGAAACTGTAATGGCTTACAGTTGTGGAAAATAGTGCAAACATGCAGGCCTATATGAAATATTCCTCTACTGTAGCTCATTTAAGTGCACGCTTTACGTTCGGATACAATCTCGATACGAATTTTGAATTTTATTTATGGCCTTTAGGCATCTAAGGCTCAGGTCAGAATAGAGGAGGGGAAAGGATGCGGGAAGGTATCGGCCAGAGCCTAAATTGAAGGTATATTCCTGGCATTTACCTGGTGTGACTGGAGAAAAACCCTGGGAAAACACCAAAGTGAGCCAGTCGGCCGCTGATTGAACTCACGACCTGACGAATTCTAAAACCGGCTTATCGAAACAATCTAACTAACTAACTAACTCTATGGCTTATGGAACTCGCAAGTTCATCGCCGCAGTAACAAACGTTCGCCATTGGATTCTATCCTGGGCAGTATCAAGCCAGTTTTCATCACGAACACCTACTTCTCGAAGATCTCTTCTAATATTGTCCTCCCAACGACGTCTCGTTCTTCCCAATGGCCTCTTTCCATCGGGCCTTCCAACCAGGATAGAATATACTCTTCGTTTTTCCCCCATCCGAGCTACATGCCCTGCCCACCTTAGTCGTCTCGATTTCATTATTTTTACAACATCTGGTGAATCGTGCAGTCCGTGGAGTTCTTCATTATGCAGTCTCCTCCACTCTCCAGTCATCTCGTCCCGTTTCGGCCCATATATCTTTCTCAAAACCTTATTTACACGTTAGTAATTATGTAATCATATCAGTCACTTGCTGTAACAATACTTACAGATTTTTTAAAGGACTTTACACAACATTATATAATTTACATATTTGTTTATAATACTTTGCATTAAAAAAAAAAACTAGGGCATTTCACATACGCCAGCATTTTAAATATATTCACACCATTTTGTATGAATGACGCTGATATTAACATTTATAAAGAAATATTAATGAAAAACGTGAGAATTATAAATTATTTGATTTTCTGAATGTGATATACGACTAACAGAGTTTTGGTTATCAACAGCTATCTTTTCGGTAAGTAATTTTTTTATTGTTCAAAAAGAAACCTCTGTTTATATTATAATATCTTTCTTAGGAAACTTGCTGTTTCGTACCGAAATGTGTTTCTATGAAATGTCCAGCTTACTCAGGAAATCATGAAGTCTGTGTTCTCCGTAAAACCTCTTAACTCCGACCTTGGTTTTAGCACCGTGGTATTGTATTTACCAAAAGGAGTACTAAGTAAGTAGTAGCTATGAAGCTCGGTCGCTCTCTCGTTCTCTGTCTCTTCAGCTGACGGGATAAGTCTTTTGGGTAGATTGTTTGAGAGGTCCGAAAAGTCAAAGAGAGGCGAGATAAGAAGATACCAAAAGCTTCTCCCAAAGATTTTCATGTTCCTCAGTTCCGGTCATGTTGCAAGTCAAACAAATCGGCTTGTTTTCTTCTTCTCCCTTTGCTGCAAAAGTTAAGTTAACTGTAGCGCGAGTGGGTCGGTTTTGAAGGGATTTGTTGAACCCGAGATGAGAAAAGGAGCCGAGTAAGAGAGGACAGATGGGATATTAAGAGCGTCTTGGTATTGCCTTTGCATTTCTGACCACAGTATGTTTAGTTTCATGCACAAGTGTAGAAAGATTAGCTTTTCTACTAAGAACAGAGAGAGAGAGAGAGAGAGAGAGAGAGAGAGAATCTTCTGGCTTCTTGTACAGTTTCAATCTTTACCTTCGTACGCTAAAACTACAATCATCCCCCAAAGGCATTTTGGTCTCTCTGTAACTGGGATCCAGTTAAACAGAGTCCACCCTCTATATCCTCGCAAGTTTCCTCTCGTGTGAACACACACTAACACAGGGAAACATCTCTCGTTTTCCTTTCTCTCTTTCTCTTCTGTACATCTTGTGCCACCACCTTCTCCGTTTACCATCTTCCAAACTTGGGCAAGCTTCTTCATTTGCCGATAAGACGCCGAGCCAGTCCTGCGCTCAGACTTTCTTCTGTTTCTGTACTTCTCTCTCTCTTTCTCTCCCCCTCTCTCTCTTCTTCTTCTTTCACGGTGCTGTCTCCTTGTGCTAATCGATAAGGCGCAGTTGGACAGTAGGGGTTAGGAGAGCTAGTTTGCATAATGACAAGTTTCCAAGATGGCCTTTTTCTTCTTTTACTCTCTCAAAGCCCCCTTCTCCTCCCGTTCATCCTTGACGAGGAAAACGAAACCTTCTATCTTCTTCTTTTTTTTTGTTCTTATCTAATGTCCACTTCCACAGTCTTAATTCTCTTATCGGTCCCTCTGTCTATATTATGTCTCATTAATAAATACTTATGATTGATTGATCGTGTGAGTGTTGGAATTACTGCCCCCTCATTCATCTTGCACTGTAAGGAAATATACCTATATATATATATAAAAAATTTCCGTCTTTCATCAAATGTGAAGAGGTGGTGATAAGATATTAATTATTCTCTGCACCAGTATATACATTGTCCATAAGATCAATATAATTCTACAGTAATTATTTATATTAAGACATCACTGTCATATTCATTACTATAAAAAAAAGTTTGGCATCACTTAATATGGACACTGGAGTGAATCATAAAAATTATATCGCATTTTCGCGTATAATTTTTAAGCTTTTAGATAAGTACATCACACACGTTTGTTTCATGTATTCCAACAAATCAAGTGCACGCTTATAAATACATAATGATTAAAAATCATAAAAGTTGTACAATAATATTTATGACTCACTACAATGTCATTTGATATTAATAACGTGGTATTTTATTTTCTATTAGCTACGAAAATATACATATTATTAGTTTTAGTTGTCATGTAAATATCGGAAATTAGAACCATACGTGTGGAGAAAAATGTGGAGTTCTATTAAACATATTGTGTTCCAAATTGCGCACACAAAAGTAAGCAAAATGATGCGATAATGACTACTTTTGTTTTATTTGGGTTAGGTCCACTTTCTACAGATCTTCCTCGTGGATAAGTGGTTAGGTTATTTGCCTTTTAATTAAGGGATGCTAGGTTCAATCCCCGGTGGAGACACAAATGGTTGGGAACTCACTTTAAACTATAAGTCTTGGTCCTTTGGATGTCATCTACATTTAATAAAAAGGCAATAGCAAACTTTCATCAATTGGCACTTACCTGTGTGAATGTTTTTAACCATGTGGTGGCGCGGTAATCTGTGTTACCACCATTTGGGAGAGGCGAGACACCACTTATTTAAAACATTTAATGAATTTCAGGGGTTACGATTAATAACAACATTTAATTATAGAGTTAAGAATAGATTTGAACCCTTTTTGTGAGTTTGAAAATAATTTTTTTATTCTTCCAAATAACATGAATCTTAGTGATGTTTCTTAATTTGGAGAATATCATCCTTGCTTCCTTTATGACTTTGACAACATCGTAACTAAGGCAGATACAACTCTCAACGATTCCTAAACATTTCTACCTTTGTGCTTTAATATTAAATTTCTTTTCATTTTTTCTCTTAAAATGAAATAGCTTGTTTTTATTTAAGCAGATATGTTAATAGATCAAATTTATTGTGTCAACGAAAATATTACCATGTCTACAAAAGAAACAAAAAGACAATCAGTATTATCTTTGTGATGCTTTTTAATCTGTACTGGTTTGTTTTGTCAACAAGGTAAACCAAAGTAGCTGTTGTTTGATGTCTAATAGTGTGGTGTTGCAAATACCTAAAAAATTAGATTGGAGACACCTTATTAGTGGAAGTACCATGAACGAACAACTTGCTGTTTAAGGAGTTGTATACAACAGGAAGAAAATGGCTTCTTTGGAAAATTGGCAAGGCATGAATATCACTTTTGAACCGGATATCAGTTTAATAGCAGAAGAGAAGGGAGGGAAAAAAACACAAGGAGGGGGAGAAGGAAAACAATCTTAGAGTCCATGCTGTGCTGGACAGTGTAAGTGAAAACAAGAGATGTAAGAACGCAGTAAACGCGAAATAATGCTTCATTTTTATTTCCTAATACTGTCTCTAATAGGGAGAGCTGGGTTGTTTGTGATCATTGTAGCGACCTATTTATAAGCTTTATTTAATTTTTTTTTAAATATTTATTTTCAATTTAATTTATATTAATAGATTAGATAACCTTAAAGGTACTTCAACTTCAGCACAAGCCTCAGCGGTGACGTCATCACTGAGGAAAACCGTCAGTTAGGATATCTTAGCTGTCGGTCCAACGCTGGTCAGTGCCACTAGACCACAGACGTGGGAACTATGTTTCTTTTTAAATGAGTAATGATATTAGACTGCAACTACTAATGATATTTATACAGGGAATACGTTGGGCAACGCAACGCAGCACTTGTCGGCTCGAGTTCGCGCTTGATTCACCTATCCCCGCCCGCCAAGCGGGTCGTGTTTCTCTGATGAATTTAGGTCACACGTTAACTTCTAACTAACTCTATGGTTTATGGAATTCGCAAGTTCATCGCCGCAATATTTTATTTTATCCTGGTCAATATCAAGCCAGTCTTCATCATGAACACCTACTTCTCGAAGATCTCTTCTAAAATTCACATATTTGAACACCAGGGTATGTCGGACGTATTGAAAAACCAAGTTTTTGTTAGTATGTGTAAAATTCGTGAAAAGAAATATTTTCAGCAATAAACTGTGAGACGTTAAGTCATGGGAAAGTCACGGGCCGACTGGCGGGTGGGAACAAGAATGAGTCAAGTGTGAGCTCGACCGACAAGTGCTACGTTGCATTGCCAATCAATCCACTAGTGGATGAGGCCTCTCCCCGAAGGGAGGAGTTGGTCTACTGCTCCGACGCTGACCAGACGGGTTGGGAGAGGAGAGCTGAAGGTCTCACTGTGATCGCCACTGTCTTTTATTCACAGCAGCACCCCAATTATCCTCACGATGCTGGGTCAACACCGAAATCTTTTAGCCCCCACCGGGAATCGAACCCGAGACCGCTCGCACTGAAGTCGAGCATATATAAACGACAGAGACGACGTCTAAATGTAAGATGGGTAGATGAAATCAAGCGTTTTTTTAGGAGATACATGGAGAAGGATAGCAGCAGATCGAGATATGTGGAAAGAAAGTTGGGAGGCCTTCATTCAACAGTGGATAGAAAACGGCTGAATGTGATGATATATAAATATTATATTCTTTGATGAACGAAAAAATATTTCATGTCTCTTATGTGATGATTATGTACAGCAATGGTAAATTCTCTAAATTTGTTAGTGCTTCGGCCAGAGGCGTAACTTTAGGGAAACTTGAGAGACAAGACCGTCCCAATCTTCGTTGTTGTCAATTTATGCTTTGTTAAAGACAGTTCATGTATATATTGAAAAACAGAAAGTACAGCTATTGACATTCCCTCCCTCCCCCTTTTCTCAACTTTCTGACGCAGAACACATGGTTCAAGTTACACTATTGGGTTGATTTCCTAACAATACACGAGAAACAAACACGCGCTAAAAGCTTACAGTTTACAATGTCAATATATTTATTATTTGTTAGAATACTTTCATAAATATATTTAATGAGATTAATTTGTCCATTCTTATACAAATTAATAAATAGATATCCCGATAAGAAGAAACACTCCTAGATACCCTACTGCTATAATGTGTCTCTGCATGTTGTAAACTTGTATGACTAGTTTCATATTCAACAAAGATTCAGCAAAATATTCATTCTTTCACAAACTATAGTAATACGCTTACTTCTTTAACAATCACAAGGCTCATCAGTAAAGAGGAACTAAAATATGTTTACAGTGTGCAAAGAAGAGAGTTACACATTTTTAGAATTCCAAAATGAAAGACTTCAATTAAAGTGCGATGTGATGGAGATCTGGTGAGTACAGTGGGGCAAAACACTTCAATTTTTGTATCTTGTTATAAATGCAAAAAAAGTTATGTAAATTTTTTAAAAAAATCCTCTGAGCACTGTTTTTGACTAAAATCTTCAATTTTAAAACATATAACTTGGTATCAAAGAGGCTAAACACTTCTATTCACCGCACTCAAGCGAACAAAACAACCTCGTTAAAGAAGTTTAATACAAATATTAAGAATAGGAATTCTTTCAAGATTCATTTTTTTTTCAGTGTATGGTTGTCAAAGAATAACAAGTTCAGTGAAAGATACTTTCAGATAACTTAACTAGTATAATCTTAAAAGACTCATGCCTTTACATTTATCATTTTGGCTTTCCTGTTTAAATTTATCTTATTTTTAAAACCACAGATTGTCAACAAGTTGTGGTTTTCAAAATATATTTATGTTTAATGCTGCTGCGTCAACCGTTTCGGCCATGTTTCTAAATTTTAGATTTTTTTTTATTTTACACTTTTTTTGTGTGTATGAATTTTTATCAGACATTTCCTTTTGTGGTTCAGTACAATACATAACAATTTTGTTTGTTTGATGACTTGTGTATTTATTTTACGGTGAAATTTAACCAATATATTCCGTTCTTCTGAGTGTTTTAACAACAGAAAACCGCATAAAATTTACACTATTGTCATTAATACAATAAAGAGAAATGCTTGTAGTTAAGAGACTATAGGCCTACAGCTAGAGATTATTATGACCTGATAATTTACAATAATAGCTTTCTGTATTTAATTTGTTAATAATTGGAAGACGTTTGTTCTTCTTTTACATTCTTTTGTCATTGTTGAAACTATATTTTCTTCTAAAGTTGTATTCAACAATTCTGCGCGCTCGTACGTTCTAGCAAGAGGCGATCTCGTCTTTTCAGTGAACTGAAAACGAATTGAATTTAATTGTATTTATGACCATTAGATGTCTCTGACACTATGGTCGGGACGTATTAAAGAAGAGAATGTGGAAAGAAAGTCTGTCAGGGCCTCGTTTTGAGGTACCTTTCCTATATTTACCTCGTGTGACTGACTGACTGCTGCATGTGAATTAAGCTATAGTCAACGTCAGTACTTGTACCGAGTGGAAAATAATGTACTGAAATCAAACAATCATAGAAAGCATGTGCTTTTGTTGTTTTGTTTTTTTAACAAATCTTTTTTTTTTTAAATCGCTTGTACCGTTTTGTTTTTTGTTTGAATGTAGCCCTAAGTTCATAAGGTGTAAGTATAGTGCTATGTGAAGGATAAATTCAAGACTTCTAAACTGTATGTTTAACGTGAATTGGCATATTTCGTCTTTATAGATTGTTACCGTGGATTTACGTGTGAACGTTACACAAATTATCATCAACCAATCACAAAATATGATTACAGATTTTGTTGATTGTAAATTTAACAAAAAAACAAAAAAAAAAACACACTAAAGTTGTGGATGGGTTTAATCGTGCTTATTGTTGTTGTTTTGAAGTTTTGTGAGAACAAGGGGCAGTCAGCTTGGGTACTTCCACAATGGACAGTTCGACGTTGGCGACGGAGAGAGAAAAAAAAATTCTCACGAGTGGTGCTGGTCAGTAAACAGTGTGAGAACCGGAGATAACGTCATGGTCTCCTCTGGTGGGAAGATGTTTAACACAGACAGCAAACATGACAAAAATATGGAAGGTAAATTAAGGGAAGAGAGGGAGAGAGAGAGAACGAAGTCATTTTTTAGGACAATATACATCAATCTGTCTTTCCAAAATTGTCATCTTTCTAAGTGAGAAACAGACAATGTGGTTTTCAGCGGAAGTTCTCCTCTTCAATTCGTTGTTTATCCATTAACGTTTTCCTGTACATCTCATGTTTTCTTCCTTCTATTCTGGATTGTCTTTCGTCGTACTACTGCAAGCTATTACTATTCTCACTATTGTATCCTCAAAGGACACTACATGTTTGTAGATAAACATCTTCAGAGTGAAATTTGCTGATTCAAGACATGGAATTTGTCTTTTCATGATATCACTGTATTTCTTTCTGCTTTTCTCTAATTGGGAAAAAAAAGGAAGTAATGTCGTAGAGATTTAGCCAGCATTGATAAGTATATACGCATTTTTTTGTACAAGTTTCTTTTTTCACCGGTAGATGTCTAACCTTAAAAGCTTATTTTCTTAAACATTCTGATCAATTCAAGGTTATGTTTGGTTCGTATTGTCACATTTCAGCTAACAGGAAATTCTGAACAAGTCAGAGAATCTTTCAGAAAATAAACTATTGAGATCAGAGATATCTAGCGGTGAGGTAAAAGAAGTTTCTCGACGACAGGACGAAATGTGTACATTTATCAATACAAATGAATTCTCTGTGTTCACTGACATACTGGAATAAAATAATCACTAAATGTAATTCACTAAATAATTCATTTAGAGAAGCGAGGTACTAATTCGAGTATTTTTTTTCAACATTGTGTTTGTCTTGAAAAATAGACCTTAAAAGCTTTTCCTGTTTTAATGTTAAGTCTCTTTCCGCCAATTGGTTTTTACTCTTGCAATTTTTGTAAATAATGAATGCCACAAAATAGATTCAGTACGTTAGCTTCATAACAAAGTAGTTAGTAAAATTAAAAAAAATCTTTTTCGTAATGTTGGGAGAAAAGAAAAGCGTGCTATAACTGTGTTTCGGATTTTATGATACTGTTTACTGTTGAATGGACAATTTCACTCGAGACTTTAACCAGTTGGCAGCACCGTCAGTTTTTTTTTGTAAGGTTGGAGAAAAAAAAAAGAGTCTATGAATTGTAATGAAGACTGTTGTTGACTATTAACAATAGTAAATATGCTTTAGCCATACACCCGTGAAAAAGGGTGATGGACAATGTTTCTTTACAAACAGACGCGCGTATCTTTTGTCTTCGACAAAGGAAGGAAGATAATGACCGTTTCGGCAAAAGCACGCGTCATCATTTCGAGGCGCTCGCGTCGCACTATGATGTTATGAGATGAAAAGCATTACATGGACTGTTTGAAGTGTTGCTCGCTCTCATGTGTGATTCGTATTCGAAAGAGTTCATTATTTTTTTCATCTTCTCTCTTTCTCTTCTTCTTCGTTGTGTCTTTTTATAGCCATTACCATAATGAGGTATTCTAAGAGGACTGAAAAGCAAGTAATCACTGCTTTGTTTATGAATTCTTCCTCAGGCAGATTGTATTGTAACTACCTCCATCTAGACACATTTTGTGCAAGCTTGCATCTGATGAATCGGTTATTTTTCCTCCAATTTTAATGTGTCTCTGCGAATGATATCTCAATTACATTATTCTTGTGCAAAGCCGACATTGTGTTGCTAATATCATTAACAATACTATTCGAAGGGTAATAATCATTAAGAAAAATGCAAAAAAAAGTGGGGGGAGGTGAGGTGTAAGTAGAAAACAAATGAGAAAAAGGTGGGCCCATTACACATACTTCCTTTCTTTTTGTCTTTTGGTGCCTTCAATTAAAAGACTACTGTTTATTATGGCGCTAGTAAAAAACTGTAATAACGTCTTGATCGCAATAAGACCGTTTCTAATTCGCGGTTAAATACTGAATGCATTTTGCTATTCGTATTTAATTATTTATTTGTCTTTTAGATACGAGTCATTTAGTACGTAGCGGAGGTAGAGATGAAACATATGTAGCATAGGGTCGTAAGCGAAGTTGGAAAGAAGATCTTGTAGTTTGTAACGACATTCTTTTGTCAATTACAAGCTATTTTGTCATTCTTTTTTCATTTTAATTATTTTTTTAAAGAGTAGGTACAGTTCCGTCTTAAATCTGATACTATTGTATATAATACTATGAGCGGTTTTCTAATGTGTGCTGTAAATTAACGCTTCAGAAAAATATATAAGGAAGGAGTTCTGCTTCTCTCTCTCTCTCTCTTATTATTTGGTACCATGATATCAGTCCAAAGGAAAGACGTGGGTTTTCTTTTTCATTGTGATCTGGACGCCTGCCTTTTTATTACTGTAGATTTCCACCCAGTTTCTTTGGTCTAATTTTTAACGTCACGGACTTAATAGATTTGAGGAAACACGCGAGATTTCGATCGGCTGTTGGCTATTGTGACCGACGTTTTATTCAAGCGAATGTCGAGATGAAACCTTAACTGCAAAGTTCAGGCCGCTAACTTCTGCATCCTTGTGAGCTACGGTGGTTGTCTTCTTGTTGCCAAGGGGATTCTCGGCTCTCGAGACTTGCCGAATTTTCGGGAATTCCCGGAAAAGTTTAAGGAACATTGGAAAGTCGAGCCAGGAGCAGAATATCTTTCCCGAAATTTCACGTACACGCTACGAACCATAATGCTACAATGGATCGCATCTGCCAAAACAAACAACGAAAGAGAGAGAGAGAGAGAGAGAAAATAAGTACAAGAAGATGACATTTCTTACGAAATATATTCGGTGCAAATTAGCGTTTAAAACTAGTTTCATTTTTTTGTTTCTTCAGTAATATGATGTCAAAGACTGAATGAATTTCTCCCAAAAGTTGTACTTTTCTGTCAACTTAAATATCAGGTTTTGTATCTCGCAAGAATGCTTTTATCGTATACCTTACCCTAAGTCAATGCAAAAGACGTCTTGCTATCCAAGACCAAGCGACGCCGCTTGGAATTCAGCGTCGTTAAGAACCTGGTATAAATCACTTCGTTGTTATTTTTCCGCACGGAAGGATCATTACGTTGGGTCGCTCTCTTCTCTCCACCAGTGTCTTAGTTCGTTCCTTTTTCCCCCGCACAACCTCCGTCGAGTCTCAGTAACCCTGTTTTTTTCTCTTCTTTTCTTACTCAATGTGCACCGATCAGTTTTCGAGGCCCCCGTTTTCTCTTTACTGGCCCTGTTCCAACATAATTCACTCACACCCGCCACCGCCTTTTGCTACTGGATGGGGCACTCGCTGTCTGTGTAAATGTATCGAAGGACGGTTTCTTTTCCAGAGGCACTTTCGCATCTTTAAGAATCCGGCTCTCCTGTACCTCAAGTAAAATAAACACGGGATGAGTTTTAAGACGCGGGGGATGCTGCTACAACATCATCGAGGAGAATTTAAGAATATGCTATGTGTGTGTGTCCTGGTTTCAACATATTTTGCTGTCGAAGCTCAGCCAAATTTCTAGCCATTAAAACAACTTATTGACTTGCTGTAGAGCGGACAGGAACTCTATCCGTTGTTTTCTTTATGTTAAAAGAAATACATGAGAAAGATAAGTATCTGTATCACAAAGTGTGGTATCTTACACTTCTTCTTTCCACACAGTGTGAATTTAGTGCTAATTTTCTCAGATTCTGATCAAGTGTTGCTAATTCTAACAAAAACTGTCTGAATTTTTTTTTCTTAGTTATTTGACGCTTACCTAAAAAAAAAAAAAATCTCGACAGTCTGCCAAGAAATTTCGTTCACAAGGGATGTATCACGTGGTCCATTACTACTTTATCTGGTTTTCGAGACCGGGGTGCTCTACTTCTAAATGTAAATAGCTCTTTGGAGGGTGTCATGAACCTGGGACAAAGCCCTCAACGGAGATCGAACTCGAGTCCTTTACTGAAGAAAGCCAAACGTTAATCACAACCTAAGCAGGAGTTTCCATGATATATATATAGAGAGAGTTGAGTTTAAAATCCCGTTTTATTGAAACATTCGAGATAAACTTATAGAGAATATGGATATTGTAGAAGTACCAAAATATGGAGACATACAATAGTGGTTCTGTGCTCCCTAGATACCTTTCTATTGCGAAATTTTTGGAATGCTAATATACAACAACAACAACAACCACGGGCGTTATAGACCAAAAGGTCCTGAGCCTGCTCCAACGCCATCTATCCGCGGTTGGTGGAACTACGTCCACCTGGGTGACGGCAGTGTAGTCAGTGCGCGCACCTGGTCACGAACAGGCGTATTAGGGGGTTTCTAGACCGAGCAGCTGTCACGTCTCTTTTCACATGACTCCCCAGTTTGCCTCATGACGCTGGGTGGACGCCGAAAAGTGGGACTCCAGGCATGAGTCCCACGCTCTAACCACTAGACTATGGAGTCCCTTTGGAAATGCTAATATAGTAATATCCTTACTTTCGAAAAGTGGATTAAACATGACATAGATTGTACGTACATCTTGCTACATTAGTGGAATAGTGATGAATACAGTTTTTAGTATTCTTACGTGTCATCAGAAATAACCACAATACCTGACACTCATAATAAATTATGTTTCTGTGAGGAAGTTGCCAACAAGACCGGGTCCTTAATTTTTTGTATATATAATAGTCATTTTGTTACTTTTACAGCGAGAGAACAATATTGGCCATGTCACAAAGAGAATTCACATATTCACGATGTGCGTTCTCAGCGAACTTCAACATGACGAAATTGTTGTATCAACCAATTAAATATATTTGTTTTCATTCTTTTTCCAAAATTTGTGATTGGTTGAAGCAAATGGGGATAATGAACGCGTGTGTTGATATGCATATCTGCAGTTAGAGTAAAAATCATCTTCTTCATCACGACAAAGCGAGCCGCCGTGAGACATTTTATCGTCTAACTTAAAGCATAAACTTAGTGTGTTGTCCAATATTACTCTTCTTGTCTTATGATAAGAGAGGAATGAGTGATGACAAGGAATTATCCTAGTACGACTGAACAGCAGATAAGGTTTTCCTTCAGTTTGTACACTCACCCCCCCCCCCCCCCGCTTTCCACCTTCCCGACCCTCAGACAGAGGCACGTAAACAGTTGATCATGAGACTGCATTTTATGGACTGTTCACTTACCTTAGTACGCTTCTTCCTTTTCTTTTTAATACCTCCAGAGTGACATTTTTGCAGATATGAATGAGATTAAAAGTACCGTAAATGGATTATGCTGACCTAATTTGATCTTGTCGCAAATAACCATGTTTTTTTTTCCCCTATTTTTTCTTTCTTTCTTTTATTTGAAGCAAAATGAAGCTTTAAAAAAAAAAAAGGAAGACAAAGTTTGCAAATCCTTGGTTCTTCATCTGCAAGAATATTACGCAACAAGTCCTTTGTATTGTGGTCTTGCGTATCCTTTGGTACACATACATTATCTGATGTATGACTATTCTAATTTTTGCTGTGGGATTAATATTGTGGACAATTTATGGCTTCCATGGATTAGTTGGTGTTTTGTCTACTTGCTTATCAAGCACATATAAAATCTTTGATTGTCCTTTTTTTTTTCTTTGCGTAAAAGGTTAAGTAAACAAAAATCTATTAGCGGGATTATATAAAGAGACTAATTTTATATTTGCCCTTTTACGTAGGTGTCTCAGAACGCAATACTCTATAGCCATAAAGATGAGATATCCCGCCATTTTGAATGAGATACAGCTAGTGCTTCGTTTCGCGAAAAAAAAGAAAATGTCTTCTGATCACAACAGCCTTCCGTGCGAGGGATCTCGAATTCGATTTACAATGGTAGTACGGTACTGAACAGAACACTTTGTATTTTGTGACTATTTTAACACACACACAAAATAATAGGTACTCTGTTATTTGAGTGACTATCTGCAATAGTATCTGCGTTTTTTAACCAAAGAGAATTCCGCAAATATCAATGCCCAAGATCCTGGTAGTGGAGGGTGCATATGTCTCTGCATAGACTGATGTGTCTGGTTATGCCCTGCAGATGTTGTTTCTTTCCTGTCACCTCAGATGTACATAGCTTCATTTTAGATGATCTGTCATTTTATAGCGTGAATAATGTGTACGTTTAATGTGAAGAATAGTGAAAATGGTCGTTTCCTGACTCTTCTATTAAAAATATCATCGAGTTGATCTGTCTCCCCATTTTTTTCTTGTTTTCGTAACGGTTCGTTACTTTTGAGACAGATAACATTTCTTTATCAGGTTAGGTGTCTAGGTTTAGTTTTCGTGTTGAAATACGGATTGTGTTTTGTGATATTTGTAGTCCTCGTATTTACTCCTTCACGTAATAATAATAATAAAAAAAATAAGCAGGTGGTGTGTTAGTATCTTGCGTGTGTGCATATGTGCTTTTGGCGCGTGTGTGTGAGGTCGACGGCCAACAGATGACATTACTTTGAACTGTGACCTGTTACAACAAGAGCACGGAAAAATCTCCACGAGTTACTAATTAACTGGATTTTTCTTCTACAGAGGCAGGTGCTTATGCAGTAGTAACTAGTTACACGCTATCGCTCTTTTTTTGTTTTTAGTTTGAAAAGAAGTTTGTGTGTGTGTGTTTTGAGACGTGCCATTGTTTTGGAATATTTAGGACAACATTTCAAAGGTATGGAATGAAAACGGACTTTTTGATTTGCTATTACCTTGTGGAAGAAGAAAAAGACTTTTGATGAGTTATTTTGTCCATTATAACTCTCTATTGAAAGGTATTATGACCATATAGATGTACTGGATATCATGTTATCCAAATTTGACTGTAATTTACTTTTGTGTTTCAATTGAATCTGTCGTATTAGAAAACAAAAGCAGTCTTCTTCTTCTTTTTCTTCTATCTCTTTCTCTCCACACACACACACTTACGCACACATTTTACATACATGTTACGGTTATATTAGCTCCCATCAGAGAATCTGCACCTGCTGAACTAATAAACCAAAAATACCGCTTTGCTGAACAAAAAAAGAAATTTTTAGTTGGAATGTTACACATCATCCCTATATCCTTTTTTTTTTCAATCTTCCAGTTAAACATTTTTTAATCTTGTTTTTTCGTGTTTCCTTTGTTTCACGGTTGGCTCTTCATCTTCTTCTAGCTTGTATTCATGAATCTTCAAAAATTGATTAAATGGTTCAACACATCAGTTTATATGCTACTTGACAGTTTCTCAATTTGGTTATCTTAAGGAGAGAGAGAGAGAAGAGAGTGTGTGTATGTAGATGGAGTGAGCATAAGCAGTCGGCATGGAACATGTCAAGCAAAGAATCAGTGTTGCTTCCTATAATATTAATCACCACATTTGGTGTGTTTTCTTTTATCTAGTCGATATATTTAACGAGATCAAATATTAATTAATGACAGGGTTTCATTTCAATTGATATTTCCTCAAACTTTCCAGTCACATAGATTTCCTACTTGGAGAAGTGTCTCGCGGACTCCTTAATTATACGGAACAGTAATGACGACAAATATGCAATAATAGAATTCAGGTCCGCAGACAGGTTAGTCGCCTTCTAAAATTTTATTGTCCCCACAACAAAAATATACTTTTTTTTTGTATGCAAATAGGCGGTAAAATAATTTCGTGAACCGAAACTCTTTCAATTTTCCGTGAATTTCCTACAGTTTGTGGTTGGTAGCGTGCCTGATAAAAATTATAATTGTAATGGTTATAAGTAGCATAAGAATAAATTATAAAAAGTAGGAAACCACTTTATAAATGTACCTGAAGAAATCGAAAATGTGTTTCAGACCCTTGGACTGTTCCAGGGGATGCTATCGTTACACATGCCCCACTTTGGAAAACAATACCTTATTTGAAAGTTTTATTTTCTGTCACTGGATTATTTTCTATCATGCCACCTACATTCCGTAAGCTCAAATCAAATTCAGTGCAAAGTAACTTGTTCGAAGTTTACCATAGTTTTAGCTTTGCTAAGATCCGTTCCATCTCTATTCTCTTTATATACTTGGGTAATTTTATTTCTTTATTTTCTATGGCGGTTCAGGTAGGAAGGTGATCGTACGTTTAACTGCGTGTATTGACATAAAATGAAGAAATCTATTTAATGTTCATCGTATGACACGGAATGTTAAAAACTCGCAGCTAGTAACAACGACACAATGTAGATGACCCAAAATACAGAAGTGAAGGTTGGGTTGCGGACTGCGCAGGATAAATAAATGTTCATTGACCAGATTCTTTTTTTCCCTGCTCCCTGTTCCTCTCCTGAACGTTCGGTCACTTTGTTTCAGTTGCAGTGAGAGTATGGGATACAGAAAGGGTTTCCCGTTGCCAAAGAAAGATCCCAAGAAGAACGTATTGGAACATGTCCAAAGATGGTGAGTCACGAGGTCGAGCACACGTGTAAGAAGTGTGCCTGCTTCTTCCGTCGGTGTGTCGTTTGCTGCATACAACGCGTTCTCCTTGCGTATGAGGCTTTCCTGAGTATGTAATCTTATGCAGTTTCCTTCACTTGGTATGTTGGTACAGTAAAATTTATTTCTGCTACCTATGTGAAGCTTCAGACTGACAATCACCGTTAATTGAAGGTGCCCTTAAGGACCGCTAAATTTAAATCTCAAACGTCAGATGGCGGGAAAATAGTCCTAATATAGGCTGAAAATGGGCTTACACTCTTAAAATCAAAATTAGAAATGAAAGAAGTCATACAAAGCACTGGATGTGCCATATTTTCGAGTTAGTCATTAGGTCTACCCATTGTTAAAATCGTCATTGTTGCCCGTTGCAATCAATTACAATTGGCAACGAATTAAATCTAGAAATATAAGATTCGTCATAAATAAAGCTAGAAATCAAAACTTAGCTGTTGATATGAGCTATTCTTCATTGTTCAATTTAGTGTATTGTTGATAACAATGGTTCCATATATCTCACGATCAACATCTCCTAGAAACTAACAAACTAGGACAAAATATGCAAAATATCAACGCTTAGGATTAAAAACTGCATCTTGTTTCTAGTGTGGAATTGCGTGGGTCACAAATTTCGTTTGACCTACCCGTTCATTGTTAACACAACTGTATTGTTGACAAGAATGACACAAAGCAACTGATGGTCCAAAACATCTACAAACACAAGATTTGGCATCAAGATACAATAAATAATCCTCTAATTGGCCTACCAAAGTTTTTTGCTTCGAACCATTCTGACAATGCTAGCAAATATTTTCGAATCAACGACTCCTCTAAACATAAAGGACAAATATCATTAGCGTCGATATACTTTATTCAAAGAAATAAAAGAAGAAAAAGGCATAATAAAACAAAAGTAACCAAACTAAAGGAATCCTAGAATACAGACAAGACTTATTTGGTTTTATTTTAAGTTTATTTAGTTTCTTTTTTTATAATCCTTTTCCTTTACTGTCTCTAGTTTTTCCTACTTGCTCTAAGGCTGGTGCTCCCTTTCCGGAAGAAGGATTCATCAGTCACTGGAGCCAGAACGTTTCCATGCTTGAAGCTAATAATAGCACCTTTTCCGGTGGATGGCATGAACCGAACTTAGTGAAGAAAGGAAGACTGAAAGTCTGATGTTGAGGGGAGGAAAAAAAGAAAAGGGCGGTGCCTCATCATGTCTGCTCGGCGGACACACACATATACTACAAGCATGTCCGTTTCTGTTAGTACACTGAAAAAAAATCATAATAAACAAAAATTTGTTGCATATGGCTAAATTTTCGTCTAGACAGTAAAATGTTGTTTATTTTCAACATATTGTTTTCTCTGTGTAATGTAAACATGGCAGTCCTACGCTTGTCAGTTTTACGAAACTTTCCCAATTTTTATCGACAAACACACGAGAACAATCATGTGAAGCTGTGATTTACGATTTAAAAAAAAAAAAAACGCAAGTGCTATTAACGTGTTTGGATGTAATATGCAAAAGCTTCTTTTATTCCTGTTATTATCTTCAGATTTACTGTGTAATTTAACGTGACTTAAGGTTTGCAACTAATTTAATTTCTTCCTTGATAAATGATGGTCATAAGATTCTTCCACTTATATACAATTACTCTTTATTAGGCCAATTATCATGTTCGTTGCAAGAAGCATCATCTCAATTAAGACATTATCAAGTAGCAAGTGCGTAAGTCTTAGTAATCAATCCTGGAACTTCTTCATTTTTCAGTGAGAAGGAAATTTCTCCGCATCAATTCTATTGACTATTGTCTGAAGGTACTTCGAAACTAAAAAATCTTCAGAAAGTTACACGGTACAATATTTTACAATATAAATAGAGGTAGAATTTATTATTAAATTTCACAATTTAATTATTTCATTTTTATTTATTTCATTTATGGGCTGAGAAAGACATCTATGACCTAAGGAAGTCACGTATCTGAGAGATTATGTCTTTTGACTATTACTTTTCCGAGGACGGTTTGGTAAAGGTAGCGGCCTAGGTGTTCGTTGCACTGTCGACCTGGAATTCGCCTAGTGAAACTGAGAAATGCCTAGAAACTTATTAAAACCCTGGAAGCTGAGGAGAACCTCAGTCAGGATAGCCGAGAATGGGACTCGAACAGAAGTTCGCAAGGTTACCAAATGAACCAGCGATGGAGCTAGGTTTTATTGGTAGATATTTTTTTCAATAATTGCTATGACTTTATTGTAATATTGTGTTTTCTTTATTTGGAATTAGATTTTTTTCTTTACTTCCTTTCTGTTTTTTAACCAACAAAAGATACAGTTAGTGTTGCCCACGAGACCAAATTTAGGCTGTCTCGTCTCGAAAATGTCTTTTCCAGAGTGTGTCGAAAAGATTTAGGGTCTATACTTTACATTACGAGAGCTCTGTCTCATCTCGTTTTCTATAGCTATGTCTGTCTCGTCTCGTCTCGTGGCAACACTACAGCTCATCAGTGCCCTTCTATACTAAATATTTTGGAACATCAATAACAATAAAGGGAAATATTTCGAAAGAAATTATTTGAGGTACAATCTTAGCATTTTGCCTCGTGTGACAGAGGAAAACAGGTCCTGTCTTGTTGGTAGGCCGTTGGACTCAAACTCACGACCTTCCGAATGTAAAGCCAACACTCTAACAGCTAGTTACGGCCGCCTTTTTTTTTTGTCAAAATAAAATAGTATTGGTACTTTAGTAGTGGTACTACTTACTACATGACAGGTTATCTGATCCCCCTCCCCCATTCTTCTGCCTTCCTTCGATCCAGTACGGAAAAAAAACTTGTCTGCATATTCTTATTGGCAGTGTACCAATTCAAGCGAACGGTGGAAAAAAGTATCCTAATGAAGCATGCAGATGGTAGAGACGTGCGTATACGCTGCTGCGTGTAGGATGAGCTGGTTGTAGATCGGGAAAGATTGGGGTCAGAGGTCGGCTGCTGGCTAGTTTTCGAACAACTAGATTGGTATCCGGTGAAGGTAGAATCTGCAGGTGTTTAGTGTGTGTGTGTGTGTGTGTGTGTGTGTTGTCTCTCTGCTTATGTGTATGTATGTGAAAACGAATCGTTGAGAAAGAAAGGTGTGTTAAGTTTAAGGTTCCAACGAACCGCGTCAAGTATTTACCAGTTAGGCGATTCCTGTTTTGTGGTAGTTAAGAAGTTGCACCCAGCATAAAAGGATTAGTGCCTAATTTATTGCACCTTTGAATATTGAAGAAAGAAAAAAAGGGCTAATGTTATATTTTCAAAAGATTAATGTCAATAATTTGTGCAATTAAAGAGACCTGAACTTGTGGTACTAACCTGCTAGAACCCAGTTATATAAACAAATTGTCAAATTTATTGCCTGATGATATCTGTCGGTCTACGCATAAAAATTAGAACCATTAGGTCAACGTAACTTATTCGGTTGAATGGAACTTACTAATTTAGAAAACACTTTTTAAAATTGGTTAGGTACTTCTATACCATTAACGCTGTAGATCACCCCCGCCATCTTGGTACGCAATTTCCATTGATTTACACGGGAAATGTTTTACTCATTTTATGCCTCTCGGATGTAGAATATTTAAGTTCTGCTTTCACAAAATTTGTCTTGGTGGTTATTTTGACTCTTGTATAGTTTTGGTTTGTGAAGTTTCTCCAAATATATAAGTATAATGTATTATTAATAGTTTGCTATATAAATCACAATATGTTAACGGGAAATTATACTGTTCCTGTGTAAAATATTGCATTTCTATAAAGTAGCATGAGTAAAAGAGAACATGACGATAAACTGGGAGAAAACAGAAGTTAAAACTACACTCCTGAAAAGTATAAGACGAGTAAAACAATTCCCATGTTAATCAATGGAAAGTGCGTACGAAGATGGCGGGCGTGATCTACAGCCTTAAAAAAAATCGATATCGAGTTGGATTCAATAAAGTTGCTGGTAAGCTCTTGCGTCTCCGTTCTCTGTGATCCATTCTATTTTAAGTAAATAATTTACAAAATGTGTACTGACTGAATTGCTGTATGTGGCCCCTATTCGTCTCAAATATGAATGATGACGAACCTTGTCAATCGTAATTTCTTATGGAAGAGATGGAAAAGGAATAGTGATGGCAACGAGGCGAGATTTAGGCTGTCTCGTCTCGAAAATGTCTTGTCCAGGGAGTGTCTCGTCTCGAAATGATGTATATTTTACTTTGCGAGAGCTCTGTCTCGTCTCGTTCACTACAGCCATTTCGCTGTCTCGTCTTGTCTCGTGGCAACACTAGAAAGGAAGCGGCCAGGGCTTTTGCTGTAGGTACCATAGGATTAAGGACAAGCCCTGATAAAATTTCTTCTTGTCTAGATTTCTAGAATTGTGAAATTTGATTTCATCACTAAGTGTCGATGCATTGGCTTGTTTGCGATTTTGCATTACTTAATTATGTCTTGTAAAACATTAAAAAAAAAAAAAGTGTTTTCATTAATTCTCAATTTCAGCATGCAGTTGAAAAAAAATGATGTTTTAGAAAAGTGAATTTGTAATCAATTTTTATATCACCACAAAATCATATTTCAACGTACGAACTTTGTCAGAATCGAATTCTTAATTAAATTTTGAATTGAATTGAATTTTAAGGTATTTAAGCAGTTTTGGCTCAGGCCGAATGGATGATTGGTGGAATGCAGAAAATGGGAGGAAACGGAATAACCCCCGAGCAAAACCCACGTACACGATGTTTGTGCATCACTAAGCCCACGTGGCACGAGCAGGGTTTGAACTGACGACACCAAGCGCCAGAGGTGAGTGCTCTAACTGTTGATTCACTGTGGCTCTACGAGTTCTGTTTTTGAACCAATTACGCAAACAAAACTCTTTTCGCTCGTGTTTTATTTTATCTTAGATTTACATTCTGTGCAATTTAATTTCAATTTCTTGCATACGCCCTATACTTTTGTATACAATATATTGTGTATCACTCCGTACTCTCCTCTCTGTGTAATAATTTTTCTTCTGGTGTCTCCATTGGTCTTTGACTCATATCCTCCTTACATGTAGTTTCCTTGTCCCCATTTCTTTTACATTTCCTTCCATAATAGAATTGACAAAACCTTCATGTGACAGTATATATGTCATATGTTACCATCTGTATTTCCTTTTTCCTTATCCGATTCCAATTATTTCCTTTCCTTTTTTTCACGTGTCTTAGTTATCTTTCTCACATGTCATCATCGTAAAAAAAAAATATTACACCATTGAAAGTTTGTAATTTGAATTCCATCATCTTTAGTGTTTTCCTCATAGTGGTAGATCCTTTAAAAAACAGACTCAGCCTCCTCCATTTCACCCAACTTTATCATTTCCATTCGGTACGATTTTTTCCTTCTTAATGTTATTTGTATTCATCGTCCTCCTGTCCCTTTCTTTTCCCTTCAAACACATTTACCATTTCAATGTTTAATGTTTAATTTAAATGTAAACAATGTTGTCATCAGCTTCTGTTTCTCTCCTTTTTAATCTCTTTTCTTTCCATTCATTAGTCATTACTTAACGTTTTCCAAGTTAATTGCCTATTCTATACTGCAGACCCACATTTCGAGAGTTTTGAATCATCTTTTCGTTCTTTATTGAATTCCTGTTGTTGATAAATAACTTATATGGACAAAAATATTATGGTTTGCGTACAAAGCAATGTCTTGTGGCTCCGCCCACTCAAGAATACCCTAGTTAGACACACCCTGAGTAATAACCAATGAGGAGCGTCTTGTTGTCATAGTAACTACGTAAAGCAACATTGCCGAAAGACAGGAAAAATTCGTAACATGAATCAAATTTATCTTAGGACTGTGTACAAGGCTCCTCTTGTTGGCAACAGTGTATTATTGGCACTTTAACACGCTTCCCAGTGGTAGACGGGGCCAAATTATTTTTCCTTCTGTACAAACTATAGTAATGATGTTGAGAGCCAGAATTTAATGTAATCATTCAATAAATTGGAAGAAACGAGAACACTCTCGCTCGAGAACAGATATCAACAGTACTTGCTTTCCAGATGCAACGCTGAGCCAGGGAACCTCTGTGTTTTGAAGGTATGATTTCAAAATCTACCATCGACATGAAACCCTTTATAAATTCTTCGAGGCACAAGGAAAGAGAATAATGCTATAAATGTCAAAGAAATTCGATGCTTGTAGTTGCAAAGAATCTCTGATATTGTTGTAGGATACTCCTTATTCTATTCAGGCAAAACAAAGCTGTCTAGGATGTTATGGTTATATAGCATGTGAAATGTAGGCCTATCAGTTTCTGCTCTTAAATTCTTCGAGTCAAAATGGAAATTTTTGTAACAAGTTTTACTGTACGGAAATGCCTCAAATTCACAATTAATATCTTTAATCAATACCAATTTAGTGTGTGAAAGTTGAGATAAGTTGTGTGGATGTTGTCATATCTTTAAAAAAAAAAAAAAAAAAAAAAGGCTTTGGTGTAAACAAGTGATTATGAAGAAGAAGAAGAAGAGGGAATACTGTGTGTGTGTCGGACAGAAACGTGCTTAATTAGATGTCGTCTGTCGTCCACATCGAATCGTGTGACTTGTAAAAGAAAGGAGGAGGAGGAGGGAGTTGTGGTAAAATGGCATAATGGAGAGAGAAGGAGAAGGTGGAGAGGTCCTTGGTTACAATGTCACTCACCTGCTGCCGCTTTGCTTTGCGGTCCGTCGCGGTCTGATGACCAGAAATTGTGACACTTCCAACGCCTTGAAGAGGAAGAGAAAAGAGAAGGACAAATCTTACTGTTTGTTTTCTGCGCCTTCTTTTTTTTTTTTTTTTTTTTTCCTTCTTTGTATGTTAAATTAATGAGAAGTATTGTTCGGTTCAGGAGCCTCTTACAAACTATTATTCTACTGTATGTAATGATTATAATACTTGAAATGAACTGGATGATATTGTTGCCTTGTTGAAAGATTATTGTTACTTGTTAATGGTAGATAGAATAGAAAGATGGCCAGTTGGATGAAAAGGTGATCGGATATGGATAAGTATGTTATTGAATTCTTTCTTCAGCAGCTCTGGAGCCCTTACTGTCCTCCCTAACAACTTACATTGAGAGTACTATTAAAGGGGAATTTGAGACTGTTAAATCAATCCATGAATATTAACGTATATATATATATATATAAGATGACCAGCTCTACAACAATGGTACTATGTCCAAAAAATTATTCAAATAGACGTCATGAGTATGGATAATCTGCTTTCATGATAAACTTATTATTATTATTTTGTAGAAGCAGTTAAGAAAGGTGTGGTTTTCACACAAACTTAATGCAATCATTGAGGTTTATTCGATTTTTCATAATATTTCATGTTAGAAAGCTATGTTTACTGTTATACTTAATCCATACAGAGCTATTTGATTTTTTAGTTGTATATACAAACCTCTTTCCTTTATATACAACTATTGTTTTGTTAACCACTAGATTCTACACCTTGTACTAACATTCTGTTGTTTTTTTTTAAACGCAAAAACAGTTTTCTTTTTTTAAAATATACCGGTGGTATAGAAGAATGTTTCCGTTTTTCAATAATTTCTTCTTCTTCTTCTTCTTGAAATCAAACATAGTGGTTGCTGGTTGTTTTTGTTCCTAACAAAAGTAAAGGAAAACAATCTCTTTATTCTGAAACTTGTACAGTCCATGAGTCAGTTGAAGCATCGTCAATTTTCGTTAGATATATTGTTGCTAACAGTTTTCTCCTATTGCACAAGAGTCCTTCACTAGTAATATAATAATAGTTATTTTTTAAAATCAGACAGGTTGCATTCAGAAAGAGCAATATGCATTCAAGGAAAAAAGTAGATATGCTGACGGAAGGAAAAGGTACTAAGAGGTTGGGGACAAGAGCGAAAAGAGAGTGTGTGTGAGAGAGACAGAGAATTTGAGATCTCGAGAGGACTCTGTAACTATCATATCCAAACTGTGATGCTAACCGCTTTCTCTTTGAATACACAAGAGCAAGTCAGCAAATCTTCTCTTTTCGAACAAAAGAGTGCACGCCAGCAAAACCATGGTGCATGACCTCTTTGTATGGGTTGACGGTCGAAGTCAATGGATAGTGATTTCATGGAGGCATATGTCTGCACAAGTTAAAGGCTTTGGCGGTACTTTTATGGTGGATATGAGGCTTCCTGGAATCGCTATAGGTGCAGAAGACGGGCGATCAGTGCTTAGTATTAAAAAAAAAAAAGAGAGAGAGAGAAAGAATTAAAAGTGAAAGGGAGACTCAGAGAATAAGAGACTTAAAAGCATCATGTATATTACTCTCTCTCTCTCTCCTTCTATATATTTAGCGTGTGGTCAGAACATTTCATAGGAATAAAACATCCCTCAAAAGTGGCAAAAGTAAACAATAATGTCCTCTTTTCTTGCATATGAATCCATATTACAGTATATTAATTAAATTTATGCTTCTAAAAAAAATGGTCACTTACGAGCTACATACAAGGTAGACGGGTTAATTCAACTAACAATAATGGGTTTAATTGTTTTCACGCTGTCAAAGTGTTTTCGCGGATTTTTTAAAGATTGTTTTGAATTTAGCTGGCAGAAACCCCCCTATTTACGTTTTACATGTTAGCAGTTGTACGTATTCTTACGCGCATTTGCGCACCATATATTGTAGACATACATAAAGTTAAATTAAGAAGAAAAAAAAAAGGACAACCAAAAATGTGTATTTGCACTCCAAAATATGTAGATATACAGTATATATTATATAGCTTCTAAAGTGACAACACTTTATTATCACCGAGAAATAATATTCTTCTGAATTAATTACTTATGCAATTGCAAAATCGTTGATTCAGTCAATTTTGATTGAATAAAGCGTCGAAAGGCAACTGAACTGGGCTCGTCTTTAGATAATCTTTTAAAATGGTGAAGGTTTAGTTAGATTAGGTTAGGTTAGGTTAGCTCAGTTACGTAAGTCAGGTTAGGTTAAGTTCAATTACTTGATGTTAATTGTCTTTAATTAGTTTAATGAATTGAGTGCTTTTGCGCGGAATCGGGATCCGAAATCACTATTGAAGAAGAGTGATTCCTCCGAGGAAGTATCTAAAACCCATCCCAAGATTATTGTTTGTTTACGCTAAGGAAATAATTTGCATAAACGACAAAACATTTTCATCTCAACATTATGGTACTTCTTACAAGTTCTTGACTACTTCTCAAATCATGATAAGAGTTGGCACAGTTTATGGTTGCTTTTCTTCAACGGAATAAACAATAAAAAAAAAAAAAAAAAAGGTGAGAAAGGATAATTGCATACCTAGAGAGCATCTTGATTTAAATATGGATCATATTCCTATCTTTTCTGTTAGCGCCTGGATACCTTTTTTTTTCGGTTTACTGAACCATGTCCCCTGTAGTCACGTTCCACCATTTTGTGAATGACGTGGATCATTAGAGTATTGAACTAAACTGTTTCAGTTACGTTATTTTACCATTAACCTTGTGAAAGAGAGAAAAAAGGAACCTCGAGAGGATCAACAGCAGAAGCAGCACCAGCTAGTTTGCAAGAATGGATGGATGGACCCTACTTTTAATACTCGAGTGGTCTCTACAAGTTTTTCTACCTGTGTGTTAATTGTTTTTGTGATATTTGCGAAGAAACAAATGAGAAAAGAAGGTTTGCTATCTAGTTTCCTTCTTTTGTTTTGTGTGTGTGTGTGTTGTGGTTTTTGTGTTGAGAGAACAATTTATGTGCTCAGAATATGTAATTTTGAAGGTGGATTAATTTGAACTCGTGTATGCTTTTTTAGATCCCAAGTTCGCACGCCTTAATTTTTCAGCTCTATGTCTAAATAGTAGACTGGAATTACTGGGCGAGGGGGTGTCTTCTCAGAGAGTGAGGAGGGTGAGGTTTTATCGAAGCGTGCAAGAACTGGTCTCTGCTTCCTGAGCGACTTGAAAACACTGTTCTTCCAGTTCCTTTGTTATTTCAAAAGAAAAGAATAGCGTTGAGTGAGTGAGAGAGAGAGAAAGGAAGCGAATGATAACTGCTGGAACCAGTTGGACATTGAAAAGGAAAAGAAGGAGTTGATGGATCTTGGAGGGGGGTGCCTGGTAGCTACAGCCCCTTTCTTGGGGGGACTTCTACTGACAGCTGCCAGGTTATCTTTATGCCACGCCTTTGATCGCTGTTGTCCTTTTCCCCCTACCAATCAAACTCTTACAAGTTAACTTACTGAAGGAGAACCATGTTTGTCCTGTGTCGTTGAAGGCGGTGTCTTTTGTAGAAAGCAGAGGAAATGGAAGAAGAAGGCACATTGACCATGGAAGTCTTTTTCTTTAGCTAATGCGCGGGAGGAGGGAGCTACTGGAAGTGACAGTGCGTCACTGTGAGCTACGACCAATGAACCGAAGAGGACAGCCCGTGCGACCTCTATACTTCCTGTGCAGAAGTTTTCTTTGATCTGATAGTAGTGAACCGGCTTGGCTTATCAATATAAGTTGCCTTGCCCACTTTTAATGCTAGATCAATTTCTCTTTAGTTGCTTCTAATATGATTAAATTGTTCACAATTTGAATCGTGGTCCAGTTGAGCTAATATTTGCAAATTGAAACAATACTGTTGTAGTTGATCGGTTACTGTTCCAACAAAAATCGTATTGATTTTTTTGGAATTAAAAATTATACAATTCTAGGCAAAAATCGTTGGATCAGAATTTTCTACGATTTAAGAAATAGTTTCTAGAGTGCTTCAGAAAATACATTTTGTTTCTACATATGAAAAAAATATTGTCCGTGTCCAGTTCTATCTAGTGGAAGCAAAGCCGTGAATATACATGTGAAAATAAATATTCGTATATTACGACATAGACTGTCAATTAATTGATGACTACCGTTTCACAGGGGAACGAAAATATAAGTCGTATACGGTTTACTATTAGAAACCATTAAAACTTATGGGAAATATTATCTTAAATTTCTTGCTGATTTTCAACCAAATGGTTGGTATCATTGCCTTTTTGGGTAGACCCTGTTGTCGTACGAAATGGAAGATCTTAATTGGAATCAATTCCATTTTGTTCATTATTAGAAAGTTTTGAAAGGATTTGATGCATTTTGGAAAAAGGAACACAAGAAAAAAGAATTCACAAAAAAGGGCGATTACAAGATGGCGAATCCAGCAGATTTGCCAAATGCGTTTATCCTGTGATTTCCATTAGCTGTCTTCAAAACAAATGTGCTTACACCGACCTGCCTTTTGTGTTGTGTGTCAACATAGCCCTTTCTACCGAAGCAAACAAGATTTCTGATACTCAAAAGCGCTTCCATCTTAAATGCTATTTAAAATTCAGTTGACATAAAAAATAAAGAAACTCGTTTTACACGGCACGCGCTTTTCATTCGCAAGCGGAGTAAGCCCAGAAACAATACGGGCGAATCTTTTACCTCAGGTAGATTTGCAGACGATGTTTTGTAAGGACGCGAGCTTCTATTTCAATGGTTCTTTATTATGTTCAACACGGGTAAGCACTATTAAGGACACCATCCCAAAATATGTTATCTTGCAGATATGAGATTTGTTCTTTGCTTTTTCAAACATCTACATTTTTTAACATTTTGTCAAAAAAAAAAAAAAACGAAAAATTATTGAATGAGGTCGTGGTGCCAGCCCACCCCTGTACTTCAAGTGTCCCATTAACAACACGTTATAATTCTTGGCATACATTTTGTCTCTTAAGCAAATCCAAATTATCTTATTTCTTTTTCTTCTCCCTATTATTATTATTATTAAATTACGATTGATGAGAGCGATTCCTTAAGTCCGTTACATGTCAGAGGAATTATAATCTTCGGCGAGCAAACACTTTTCAGGAGGCTGCGAAGGGAAAGGTAGCGGGTAGAGACTTTACCTTGGTACATTACCAGCATTCGCATGGTAGAACTGAGGCAAAACCTGGTAAATCTTAGCCAGCAGCGGAATTCGGGCATGATTGTGATAAAGAGATCAAATATTGAAAGCCATCTACACTTCAGCTTAACACAAACCTGTTTTAAAGCACAATTTTTAAAGAACTGTTTGTTGCGCTTAGAGAAAAATTGTACTACTATATCAGTAAATGAAGAATCAGAATATTTTCACGAAATTTCCTAACGAACTTCGTTTGTATTCTTGCTATAAGAAATTTGTCTTTTATTGTACCTAGTGTTTAACTACCTACACTGATTTTGTTTCTCAGAGCAGGTGTTTTGTGCTTGGAAATCTATTCCCGTCTTGCTCTAGACTTTTAAGTAAAGGCAAGAAAAATGCATATATTATTATTATTGCATTCCACAAATACCATCAGTGCAGTCGGATTCCCCATTTCTTCTTCTTCTTCTTTCTTCAGAATGAAGTCGAGCTATAAATCGTTTTCTTTTTCATTGCTTCGTTTGCGCATTTACGTACATTCCCAATGTCATCGTTTCATGTGCATGTTACAGAGCAACTGCAAGATGTTGGTAGTAATAATCATGGAAAAACCCTCCCCCACATCCCACCCAAAGTAGTTAAAAGGTTAGTAGTTTCTAGTTCTTCAAGTTTCCGCTCGTGTCACTGTCATCGTTCTATTTTTCTTTTGTTTTCTAGCTCTTAATTTATATTGTTTATGAAAGTTGTTATTTTTCTTATATTCTGTATATAATATCACGAGCATCTGTTTTTAAATTGAGATACTAGTTTGTTTTATGAATGCTTTGATGTCTTATTTGTTTGTTTGTTTTTTTAGAGGAGGGAGTAAGGAAACTGGAAAGAAAAAGCAAAATCCAAGAATAATTTACTACATACTTTCAAAGAATATATTGTTTCTCAAAGTTCCGTTCAAGATGAGTTGTTCAAAAAATAAAAACTATACCAACTACGACTATAATCATGAATGCTTCCATTAGATTCGTATCTATATTACGATAATATCTTAGATTTATTTATGATCAAGTGGTGTTCTGATTCAAATGAATTTAAATCTCAATTTAGAATTAATTCCCATAATTTGACAGTAACTTAATCTTCATCCAACTTGATTTTTTTTTCCTTCTTGTAGAGAATGAATTATAGACTTATCCATTTAGAAATAGATTCTCAAGTCGTATCGTAAATATATAAATGTATTTGTGTTTAATATAAACACAAAAACAATTCAATTATTGTAATTAATTCTGTTATTTTATCTTCCGTAGGTAAGCCAGCGTTGTTTGAAAATATGCTGATTGAAATATACATGCTACATCAGAAAGGTATAGTATCCAATAGTTAGTTTTGATTTTGTTATTTCTAATAATGTTATAGAAATTAACATTTGAAAGAAAAACAAAGGTAATTACCAAATTACTGTTTGTTTATTGAAACAAGTCCTTTGGCCTCGTTCACGATATTCAGTAGTCGTGGGCAGTCCAATGAGCGCTGTGTTGTTGTCATGTGCAGAGCTGAAACCAAGTCACTTTTTGTGACCCAATCTGCCCCGAACATAAGTGACCTGGCGCGAAACTTGACCCTATTGACACGGTCTGTGAACTTAATGAACTGGACATTTTTGATCGTCATGTTTTTCGTGTTCTTGGGGGAAAGGGGAAGTAACACCACCGGTCCCGGTCATCCCTGAAAGAAACACTATTCAAACGCAAGGAAATAATTAAAATATCTGCTTTACCTTCCGTTTTACCGTGCCGAAATCGTGTCACCAAGTGAATTGACTCGATTGACCCAGTGACGACACCGGGTCAGACCCAAAACTTGACCAGATTGTACCCGGTGATCCGTTTTTAAGCTTTGGTCATGTGTAGCGTTACCAGAACAATCACAGAAGAATGGCCTCGACTTTTGTTTTGGGCTTAATTCAAGGTACAAGCCCAGAATTCGTCGTGTGCATGGCTAAAAGTCTTCTTCCTCTTCTTCATCCTGTAGTCACACATTGAGTTGCATCCTGCTTTGATTATAATAGTCTTGAACTTCATTAGTCTCTGTTAGACATAAAGTTATGGGCGAGTTTACGGTATAAACCAATACTTTGGAAACAGTACCATACTTTTTTTTTTAAATAAGAAGTTCTATTTAAACCATTCAGGTTTGTGTTGACTTCATGTCTGTCTGGTGAAAACGTCACTAAAGTACACCTTTACACCGAGCGGCCGTAGCACAGTTGGTAGAACTTTAGGTTTGCATTCTAGAGGTTCTGGGTTCGATAACATCCTGAGTTTTCCAGGGCTGTTCCTCAGTCACACCAGAAAAATACCGGGATGGTTCTTTCAACTTCTGTTCTGGGCGACTCCTTCCTGCATCTTTTCCGTCACCCTATCCAGACCTGAGTCATAGATGCCTAAAGACCATTAAAGAAATTCGACTTCAAACCACATCTTTACACAAGATTCTACGAATATAGATTTGTTAAAACAAGTACAATTAGAACAAGTCAAGAAGGAAAACTAAAATCTAAACCAACCAAATCAGAACCGTAGAGTCATTACCGTAACACGTAACATCAATGTTTTTATTCTTGCTTCTTCCTTTCAATTTTGCTCAGTTTTATCTGTTTTCTTCTTCTCCTTTCAAATAATCTTCAATTCTTGTCCCTAATTTGTTTCAGAAGAACATGAAACAACTCTTGGCTGACAGATGTATATAATTTTTGCATCACCACTTTAGACGCGCTACCAAAGAGGGAGAAAAAAAAAGGACAAACGACCAGTTTTTATAAAGCATTGCTTATTTGTAAGAACGAGAAGGCAAATAAAAACTAAAACGAGAGAGAGAGAGAGAGTATTTCGAGTTGAAAGTCTTGAACGGACAGACAACTGCGGTCGGTGAGACAGAAAGAGAGAGAGAGAGAGAGAGAGAAGTAGAAACGCTTGTCAACGATACTCTTTTGCACTCGATACTACTCGCGTATTTCATGATGTGTTTTAATATAATTATAAGTTTCTATTGTTCCTATTCTCTGTTTTCTTTTTGTTTCGTCGCAAATAACAAGAGAAGACCGTAAAAGAAATAGAAGAAAAAGAAACGATTATAGTACGGAAGTGAGGTGGTGCATCGTCTTGCAAGGAAAGAAGAAAAAAACCCTCTAATTTTGTTATTACCATAATAAATTCCTAATCTTGTTTCGCAATTTCGCAGTTCTAAAATAGACAAGACCAACGGTACAAGAAGAAATATGTGGAAAAAGAAACATGTAATATATACAGAGATAGATATCTTTTATCTCTTATCTTTTCGTGGTAGTTGTATGGTATTTTTTTTTTATTGCTGTTTTACTTCATAAAAAAACTTATAGGTATGGCTTTCGATGACCGTGTGTGTAAACTTGATTCTGAACGTAAGCAATAATAAAAATCGAATATGACTTAGACTGTAGGCTGAGTGCATTTATTTTAAAGGCAGACTGAATAGTAGCACCTGAAATAAAACGGCGTACAAATTTGTTCTCAGTTGGGATAATAAGCAATAAACCTCCGCACACGTGAATGTATCTGTCTTTATTTTTTTTTATTTCCTTTTCTCTTTTTCTTTTCTTAAATAAAGGTTAAGACAAGTAATTTTAAAATAAAGATGACTCCTTAGTAGTAGCAGTCAGTAGACTTTTGTGCAAACCAACAGAAAAGCAGGTTCTTCCAGCTTTTTGGTCCGACAGCTGGGAAGCTATGCGTGACCGGTCCACTCTTATTTTCATCATTTTATTTTTTTTTTCTCTCTCTTTCTTCTTTTAAATTTTATTTCTTGAAAAGTGTATACGAAAAGAATAGAAAGAGGAGATAGAAAAAGAGAAAGAAGGATGATCACACAATGCCAGAAAAACAAGAAACGGGAGAAAAATAGTAACAATAAAAGAAGAAGTCGTTCCATTTACTTGTTTCGAAGCAAATGCAGTAACAATAAAACCTAATTAATTTTACGTTTATTTGGGCAACATATCTGCCCATAGATGCGGTTTTTTTTTTCTTGCTGAAGCCTTAGCCATAATTACATTAAAATATCTTGTTTTCTTCTTTAGTAGTAATAATATTATGCTGTATTACGATGAGGACATTGTCTTTAATGATGATAATAATATCAAACTTCACATTTTCAGGCTTTAGCATCTAAAACTATAGCTCGCATATGATATGAATTCATACATGATAGTGCCCGTGGCATTCTTCAAGGTACCTTACTTGCATTTGCCTAGTGTTGCCCACGAGACGAGATTGAGGCTGTCTCGTCTCGAAAAGATATATATTGAATATAACGTAAGGTCTGTCTCGTCTCGTTTTCACTAAACATTTCTCTGTCCCGTCTCGTCTTGTGGGTAATACTACCTGCCTGGTAAATTCAAGTTTCCTAAAGTAAATCTTAAACTGGGTTGCCAGTCCTCGCAAGAATTATAACTGGACAGCAACCTCGGTACTTCCTTTACATCCCCAGTGTCGATCCGAAGTCTATGGCGTACATATGTTTTTATTTTTTTTAGTCTGGCGTTGGAAATCAAAACCTCCTCCTCATAAGTGCTATAATTCAGAAAATGTAACTTATAAAATTGACTGAAAAAGATCTAGAGACGTGAAGCAATGATGTACAGAGCAGAAACATGGCCAATAAAGAAAACATAAGAAAAGAGATTAGATGTCACCGAAATGAGAATGTTACGCTGGATGTGTGGGACAACAAGAAAAGTCAGAGTGAGAAATAGAGTAAGAGGTACAACCAAAGTTGTAGAGATATCTAAGAAGATACAAGAATGAAGACTGCAGTGGTATGGACATGTAATGAGGAGAACAAATGACTATGTAGTCAGAAGAATGAAGGCAATGGAAGTGGAGGGCAAGAGAGGTAGAGGGAGGCCAAGGAGGCAATGGATGGATAGGGTGAAGAAGGATCTCGGGGAGAAAGGTTTGTCAGGGGAAGAAGTTCAGGACAGGGCGTTGTGGAGAAGACTCATCAGGAACGTCGACCCCACGTAGGTGGGAAAAGACGAAGAGAAAGAAGAAGATCCACCGTTTTGGGAAATAATCGTTTGGCATGAACGGAAACGCGAATTTTAAATCAGTCTAAAATTTAAAGACGGTCGCTTTCTCTTGTAACTCTAATTTCACATCTACATTTGTTTGTTATACTATTCGAAGTTATAAAATGTGGTCTTGTTGGAATAGACCATTTGGAATTCTTGAATCGATGACAAAGATTGGAATGTGCTACTTTGTTCTCAAGTTCTAATTACACTCCGACCGTAATGACGTAATACTTGAGGATCATTTTATTGGTATTGGTTCCAGAGATGGTATCATTGTGAACAGGTAACATAAAACCACTATTTTTCGGAGATAATATAGGATTTTTTAGTTATTTTAATATATGCGTTAATAATTTATAATAATTTCTTCCTTGGCAATAATGGTAACAAGTTAAAAATAAATTCCCACGGTGTGGTTTGGTGATGTTTCAAAACTGAACCAATGAATGAATGGAAACTCACTCCACACGACAAACAGATACATGTTCAGAATAGCAACGAGGATCACCATTAATAGATGAAAAAAACAAGAAGTCTAGTAAAAATCTGTTTCTTTTCCCAGAAATTAAAAAAAAAAGAAAAAAAGAAAAAAACAACCGAAGACAGGAAACAATTAAAAAGACCAGTGTAGCCGCTGCTGCTTGCTTGTCTGCATTTTGACCCACTGGATCTACTGGATCTTGTCCAGAAGTGAAGGTCGCGTACTAAATGACCAGTCACGTTTGGGTGGTTGGGAAGTTTTTGAGTCGTTGAGGCGTCCCCAATCGGGACCTTGCCTTGTCCTTTCTTGTTTTCTTTCGCATTCTTTGTCCTTCTCTTCTTGGTCATCTAAAAACCACTAATTACAGGAGTGGAAGAGAAATGATATATATATAAAAAAAAAAACCTTGCAGCCAGTCCAGCAGATGTTCTGTTCCACTATAAACCCAAAAGACATTAATTTCATACATTTTTTTTTATTTTGTTTGGTTTTCTGATGCATGTTAGCAGCTCTCTTGCGGTTGTAAGCAACATTCATAACGCAAACTACAATATTTTGTTTTGTCATGTGCTTTTTTTAAAAATGTTTTTAGATGAGAAAAAAAAATCAAATTGACTGTCCCTGATCGCTAATTGGAAGTTATGTGAGCAGAAGGCGAAAATAGCTGACATTACACAGCTCTATTTGATATTTCAAACATCCCACTAGACTAGTGGCTCTGTCTGTTCTTTCAGACGTGAGTATTTGTGTGGATTTTGTGCTCGTGTTTCTCATAATTACATGGTAAGGAGTATTAGTATTGGTTAAGTAAAACTCCTCTGTTCCAGGGACGTATTTATAGAAACCGTGGGATCCATACCCCCCCTCCCACCGAGTTACAGATTTTTTGGGTAAAATTTATTTATTTATTTACGCCTTGTTTTACATGGCGAAGTTAAGGCCCTTACGCCCTTTTCTACCACTCAGCCATGAATATAGAGACAGAATTAACGGTTTTGGCGAAAAAAATAGGTTAATTATGGTTAATTTCGTACTCACACACACACTTAAGAATCCTCCGGAAGTCCGTGGATCCCCCCTCCCCCCGAAACCAATTTCTGAATACACGCCTGGTAGGCTTTATAGCCCACAAGGGCCTCATGTTGCTGAAACTGTATAGCGTATACTTGCTTGCCAATTCACTTTACAATGGTGGGTCAATTGGGTGTTGCCACCGGAGATCGGACCCGAGACCGCTTGCACCGAAAGAGAAGGCACTAACTGCTCAGCTCAGCCCAGGAGTTATCAGCGAGGAAAAATAATTCACACTTGTAAAACTTCTTTCTCTACGAATACGAAGAGAAGTCACCGGAAGACACCCCCCCCCCCCCCCCCCCCCCCCTTCCAACAAAAAAAAATCCGGCCAGGTTTATTTCTACACGTGCTATAAAAGAGTACATGAAACCTTAGAAAATACAGAAAAGAGACAAATAAAACCAAATAATTAAAATTCGAAACCATTCTTCCACACACACACACACACACACACCGCCCCCTC
>JAGDQP010001144.1:108019-131354 GCA_022664845.1 Lepisma saccharinum | reverse complement strand
GTTCCTTGGTGACAGCATGTAACAGGAACAAAGGAACTTGGCGCGAGGTGGCAAGGTTCATGATCCTCAAGCTATAAGAGTGGTGGGGATCCTAAAACCCACTACTTCCACCGCCACCAACCCTAAGGCTGTTGCCAGCTCGCGCGAAGTTCCTTTGTTCCTGTTACATGCTGTCACCAAGGAACTTGGCTCATCCGTCTCCCATTTCACACCTTTTTAGGGCTAAAGAACTTGGCTCCACTTTTTGCACCTCTGGTGTTTTTGTTCAGATAGTTATTTTAGCTCACAATGCTATCTTTTGAAAAAAAAGGAAATTATCATTCTTTTTATTTTCAGTTACGTATATTCAATTAAAAACTTTAAGATAGGAACAAATATGCTTTAATCATGTCTTGTGGTGAATAACTATTGTTTACTGTAAAACTTAAGCCCATTTGGTATATTCCTCGTAATGAGAAGCTAAGATTTACATTTGTATTTATAATGGCGTTCTTAGATTTTGCTAGATCTTTTTTTGCTTTCTTGAATTTTCTTTGTGTAAAGATCGGGAAAATTGCTTTTTCTTATGTAATGCGAAGTCGAGCGCGACTTATTGACGCCGACCAGTGTATCAATGTTTAGGTTTTGCATCATTTTGATTGTCTTATTTGGTTACGTGTTGGGACCTGCACTATGACTCATAGCACCTCTTTGTTCCTAACTAGTGTTGTTAAGGTCTACTGTATAACCTGTGTAAAACTTCAAGTCGACGTGGAGTATACGTAGTTAGTTCGTCAAGTTTTTTTTTAATCGCAAAGAAACGCTTTTAAACATTGTTTTAAGTATGAAGGTGTATGATATATTGAAGCATTATTAAGTTGGACAAACAAAGTATAAAAACATGAAGTGTAGTTCTGGAAATTTTCTTTGTGCATTGCATACGAAAATATCCGCGGTGCGGCGGATGGATACATTTGTGTCGCACGTTGTGTACCTGCAGTGCATGAACGTCGTTTGAAGACTAGTTCCAAATATTCATGTTGCACGGAATTGCAAACTTTAAGTTCATGTCCATGTTAACTTCTTTCATATATAATGAGAAACATTGTGAAATATTATATTCATCGAAGTAGATAAGCTTTCTTTATTGTGAGGAAATCCACCAGACTAGCTACAAGTTTGTACATTGGGTCTACGTGCAAGGTTTGGTTGTTCTGTGTGATCGTCGAAGCAGTGACAAAATGTTTTATTCTTGAATGGTGCTTATGAAGACCCAATTAGTCCATACTTACTGCTCGGAAGAATGTGGGACGTCATCATTTGGAACAGTCGGCGAGGGAGCACCAACAGCTGATTCCCTCTCCCACATTCCTATTCATCGCGGAACTAACCTGAAGACTTTGTAGTGGTGACAACTAAAAGTACCTTTACGTGAGTGTTATGAATAATGAGCCAAAGAACTCTTATGAAACTTTTTTAATGAAAAGCTTGCAAGCAGGTAGATAAATAGAAATATATAAAGAACTTTTTGCTAAGCTTTTTTTTAAAAAACAATTTGTTAAGAGCGAAAATGCTCGCGCGCAAAGCGTAACTCGTGAAATTGTATGCTAGAAACGATTATACGCTTATTTTTCATCTCTTCCACATGGAAATTCTTTTCTTTTATTGCTTCAATTTTGATTGTAACTGGAATCGATCTTCCTTTTTTCATTATTAAATTGCATTTGAAATGTTAAGCTTTGTTTGTTCTCAACCAAAATGAAACTTGCATGTTAGATATAAGTTTAGTACAAGGATGGTGCCACATCGTTCTGTTTACAAGGCAATATCGAAATTCTGGTATGTGGGTTTTCCTCGGTAATCCTGACAAAAATAAGGTTAATAGCTCATTTAACGCACCTAATCTCACTCAGATTTTAGCGTATACGACTCCTTTGACACCTATACAATCGAGCCTGGATAATTTGAAACCATTAAATTCTAAGTTTTGGAGTTTGTCGACTTCAGGCAAGATTTTGAAGGCAGTAACTCGTAAAGTAGAGATATTATTGCATCTTCGCTCCTTGTTATTTCTCCAAATACGCGATGCGTGAAAATCCCAGTGACTTTACTGTTATAACCTTGAACTGTAGTACCAGTGGCAAGCTATATTCAAGCCTTTGGTTAGTATAACCAAGCATTTTTCTGTGTATAGTTCACGTTTAAAAGTGAAAGAAATAACTCGAAATTTCGTTCTACTTGTTGGAAATTGTTATGTCTCTTAATTGACAAATGTGTACAAAAATCAGATACTAACTTTGTTAAATTCTTCAAAGTTAATTTGTAATTACACAAAATAATTCCTTTAGAGGACAAAAACGTCTTCAGCAGAAACATTAACTGGGAATTATAAAGCAAGTTCGGCATTTTCTCCACTTTCGTTGAGAAAGCTATAGTTTGAGAGCTAAAGGAGAATGGTTTATCAAAAATAGAAGAGGTTGGTTAGCATCATTCCAGTTTTCCTCTTCCTAGGAAAAGTTTCTCTTCGTCTTCGAGTTTTCTCACTTGTCTTACTCTCTCTCTCTCTCTCTCTCTCTATCCATCTCTCTCTCCTTGTCTGACTAAAAGATAAGACGAAGAGGCAGTGAGGAAGAAAAACGACCCACACGCGAATCCTGACGGGACCCTTTCGCTCTCACACCATCCTATAAAGATTTCAACGCCGCAGAGAACAGAAGCACTCCAGAGAGCTGTTTACCCCTACAAAAAAAGAACTACACCCTGTCTGTCTTCATATACTCTCTATAGTATATAACCTTATTTTAAACACACTTCAGGTATAACGCAACGCCTTGTCTTTTCTGAGGGAAAAAAAACTTTGTATTTTTTTATTTCAGAACCAAAAGACAATTTCTTATGCAAAGACTCTTACGTAAACAAGATGGAAAGATATAAAATAAAATATTGTTTGAACCAGGAAAGATGGAAGCTCTCATGATTGTCATGGCACGGAGACAAAGATACACGCTCTGAAGAAAATTTTTCTTTTCTTTTTCCTTCTGTTTCTGTCAAGATAAAACTAGAATAATCGTCTCAAAAGCTGTCAGGTTAGAAACTGAATCATGGCCTACGGTATGCGCAATCTGTTCTAGCCATACGACCCTTCTTTCTTTTCTCTTTTCTGCTTTATCAAATTGTCTTTCTTTCTTCCCCCGTTTTGCTTTCGAGGAAACGAAATGGAGACTATTTCTGTCAAAATAGATTAAACACCTAAGAAAAGTTTCCTTTCTACAAAAATGTTCTTGTGTTGTTAAACAGGTAGGAAACAGTTTGTGTTAACTGTTTGGTAGGAAACAGGTAGGAAACAGTTTGTGGTAACTTTTTGGAAGGAAACGGGTAGGAACAGTTTGTGTTAACTGTTTGGTAGGAAACAGGTAGGAACAGTTTGTGTTAACTGTTTGGTAGGAAACAGGTAGGAACAGTTTGTGTTAACTGTTTGGTAGGAAACAGGTAGGAAACAATTTGTGTTAACTGTTTGGTAGGAAACAGTTTGTGGTAACTGTTTGAAAGGAAACGGGTAGGAACAGTTTGTGTTAACTGTTTGGTAGGAAACAGTTTGTGTTAAACTATTTGAAACAGTTCAATCTGAAATTTTAAGATTGAAATAGCTTAGTTGCATTCGTTGCGTAAGTTTATTAATAGAACGCACTTATTTTTCCAGTACTTTAGCTAGCTTCAGGATTTTTCTGAAGAAAAAAATTTCCTGGTATCTCTTGTGTTTTCCACGGAATCTGACAGATATTTTTCCTCGTAGAGGTTAAAACCTATTTCAACTGGAATATTAATATATGTTTCTGTGTTACGAATGGAAAGGTTGAACTACATAAGTTTTAAAGTTTTGTGTCGGGAAAAAAGTACTATAAACCTTAATTTTGTTATATACGAAGACCAGAAAATATTGTCTGAATGTATAGGCACTTTTTTCGAAATAACTAACGGTACTGAGTTTCATTTATGAGTTTATGCATCTCAGGCTCAGGCCAACTAACAGCCTAATTGAGGTATTTGGAATGGTTTGTAACTTTGTGGTAACTCCTGGTTTATATGATATACGAGATATAACATAATTCTACTGGCAAACTACGCAATACAATTCCTAACACAAGACAAAACAAAAAAGTTATCATTTGTCTAATTCCGCTTCGTTATTCAGGTACAGGGTTTCCAACTTGCAGCTCAAAATTGTCTTCTTACAATAAATAAAGTATTTTTCGATCAATCACAAACGATCCCCTATAGTAAAGCCAGGTTTGTGAAATTTCATTTCTGTCAATATAGTAGACATTTGAAGTAAAAATATGATGTTGCCAATGTGATATAAAAGTTATTTTTTCTTAAACGACAGTAGAGTTATCAGATATGAAACACAAAATGCATTGTTACAAACTGTGAATAAACATTGATGTATGTTGAAAATGTTCTTTTTAAACAATTCACCTTACATATTATTAATAGTTTGCAACACTGCGTTTTATGTTTCACGCCTGTTGCTTATCATCGCTCAGGGATACAAAATATGCCATAAACTGCTGTAGTGGCATTTCAGAAAATAAAATTGTATAGCCACTTGGCAACACTGTCAACGTATGACATCTCATTGTAATTTCCAATATCTACCGAATTCATACGAATTAAGACCAGAAACACAATTTTATTTTAATAAATTGTTTACGCCCTAACAACACAGAATATTTGCCTAATATCTGCCAAATACTGGGACAATGGACGCATTCAACGGACTAAGTTAACACTAAGCGATCAGAGAGCATTTTAATCGTATTGGTTGCTACCTATAGGCAAACCAATAAGATTTAAGTGCTCTTTCAGCGGTTAGTCCGTTGAATGCGCCCAATGTCGATAAAGGTTGCCCAGTATTGAGCAGATACTGGCCCGATATTTTGTACTGCTAGGGTGATTTATTTACCACTGCAAGAAATCTATTTTAGGCTCCAAGTTGAAATTTCTTGTATCTTGAAAATGAAGCCGGTCAGAGTTACTTAAAAGCCATAAATAAATGCAAAAATTGTAAATATACCGGAATTGGAAAGATAATAAACCCAGCTCAGCGTGGTACTGAGAGTCATTTCGCGGTCTTTGGATCGATAATGGGTAGCCCTGCGGGTTTGAACTCTGCGGACGACCATCCAGATTGAGGTTCCCATGTTTCACAAGGCGAATACCGGGGTGGTAAAGCCCTGGCTGTTATCTTCTACACACTTTCTCCTATCCTAACCCAGCCTAAGCTAAAGATGCTTAAAGGTCATAAATAAATTCAAATTCGAAAAAAAAAAAAATATTGCCTTTTTTTAAATCTGAATTTTATTTAAGGCCTTTAAGCAATGTTGTTTCCTTGTTTGTGTGTCACGAATTTACATGCGAAATTTATCTGTCAAATTCCACTCCACCCTCTATATTGAGCCTAAAAGAAGATGGTGGTGTATGAGTGGTGCAAACTTCAAGAACTTGGGGGTATGTCGTACCTTCGTATACCTCTCACGTCGAGCACTCTATGCTTAAGTTGAAGATATTAAAGCTCACTACGAGAAATTTTGAAAAGTGCACATTAATTTATATTTTCCTACGTCTTTTAGAGTAAAATATCCAACAGACAAGTTTTGACATTTCTCAACACGATCTATTATTGATAAAAATTGAAGGAGTGCCACTTATGATCTCGAATGATGTCTACAATCGCAACAGCAATTCATTCAAAATGATACACGTCTGTAGACAATTCCCTTTTACAACTCTTTGACATCCCTCTGATATGAGACGGGTTTAGACCACCAGATGTTTATCCAGCTCAAAGAACTTTCTCAGAAATTAAGGTATATTTTATTCGGCCATCGACAGGGGATTTTTAGGGACGACTGGATTTTCAATATTACCATGTCACCATAATAACACATTTTACGTACCTACTCCATAGCATATCGTTCTCAGCCAAAGACACATAAACGCCATAAATGCAACTCAATAAAATTCCATTCGATCATTCTACAAAGAGTCGTCCGGAAAATCATTCGTTTGCTTTAGACTCGATATAGTGACATCTAGTGGATAAACAAAACACTATTACGGATCGTAGTCCTTGTGTATCTATGAATGCTTTCATCTGTACAAATCGTCATAACCAGAACAATAGTCACATCACTTGTATACAAGGGTGCTATTTAGACTATAAAAAAGGGGCCTTTTTTCAGCTTTCGAGGGTGGGGGTGGGGGAATGTTCTGCTCAAGATATTGGAATTCTGGTGCAGTCTCGGAACTCGAATATCAGGATGATATGAGATCTGAATATCTCATGTCATTGTGGATCAAGATATGGTAATTTCTATTTTAAACACGCAAGAGTTGTTCATTGTTTGAATTCTATTGTCAATATAAAATATATATTTTTAGTTTGACTTTAACAACCTAGATGAGACAATCGTCTCATTTTCTTCACTTGCTTTATTAAGTCTTAAAGCATACAACTAAAGTAAATAAACTTTATTTAAGCTGTATCAAAAATAATTCAACGACTTAATATTGTTACAAGTTTGCTTTCATATAGGCTTATATTTAGAAGTGATGCCAGTTTCATTTTCTATACATCAATTCTACAATAATCACATAATTAGGTCGAATCGGCAAGTCCAAAGTTTGTAATTGGTAATAGTAAGTTAGATAGATATAATGAATTGTATGGACGGTAACAGCACTATGAGTAATTGGTATTAGTATTTTTTTCTCCCTCAGAAATTAAAGTTAGATTCTAATATTTTTTTTCTGCAATTATAATTTACGCAACTGGAAGTTATGTTGTAGCTTTTCATATGGTTACTCTTCGTTTTTTTAAGGATTATTAGGTGGAATAATTTCTGTCTAATTTTAGCTACGTAGTTGGAAAACTGCAATTTAAAAGTAATTTTGTTGCAATTAAAAAGAAACTTATTTTTCACTCCATTTTACGCATTGAAATATTACAATTTAATGATGCATTTTTGCTACAATTTGCTCGGAAATCCTACGAGAATCATTTCATTATCAATATTATGGTTATGTTTCAGAACATACAGAAACCTTCTCGTATATCAAACTTCCTTGCGTCTAGGGATAACCGAAATTTAAAAAAAATACGTAATTTTATATGTGTGTGCATTTCCCGTTACAACGACCGCACGACCTCCTAAAAGGAAATATCTTGTACATCATTGGTTAATAAAAAGAATTATAGAAAATCCAGGAAGGAAAGAAGGTATAAAGAGAAAAACAAATGGTATGTTTCATTCTTTGTATGTGGATACTTACCCAGCCTTTCTGACTGCTCCAGTACAGTTGAAAGATGCAGCGGCCGTTCCTGTCTGCTTCGCTCTGTAAGGGGAGTTGTGAACACTTTCCACGTCATCCTCATCACTTACGGCCGTCGTCAGGGACATCCGGTCGTCATCGGACATCTGTTGACAAAAAGAGAGAAGAAAAAATACATTTCAACTACCTCTTTTGGTTGCATAAATATCTCTTCCACTCATATTCCCTTTGTTGCGAAACATGTTGAAACACATATCCCCAGACATTAGCATAGGAGCAAATTAAAGACATTTGTGATTCAAATTTCTCGTGTATATGAGATATAAGCATAGAGAAAAGATGTTCTCTTGACATTATTTACTGTAATCACATCGGACACGTATTTTTTTGAAACTTATCTAAATACGAGGGATATTCCGAAAATAAAACTAATATATGTACAAACTATATTTTACCATTTGATATACATACTGCACACCACGTTTGAATATAGTTCCACCATTGTTGAAGCACTCGTAATAGCGACGTAACAGTGTTTTTGTATCCTTTGTAATAATAACAATAATATGCTTAAATGATATCTATAATATTTTCTTTGGTTGCTTGTCGTCATTATACGTATAATATTATACTGTAAATATGCGTAGTCTTCTGTAGAATCAGCTAGTTCAAAAACATCAGGCTCTTCCCAAGGTAACATCAGGTTCGTTTAATGGAATTGGAGATCTTGCTAGAAATGCGACTAATATTCTACCCCGAAGACAAAAGTTGCTAGACTGCTCCAACTCTGCTTTTTCGACACCTATCATTCACTAACTGTTGCAGTGGAGACTATTTTTCGCAACTTGTACGTACAAGCCTTTATCAGGGTTTAGTTTCCGATGAGAAAAGAGTAAAAGATCCTAAAATGTAATGCATTCTTCCTCACGTCACTAAAACGTGAAGTTAAGATAAAAATTTGGTAATCGAAACAATCAATTTATTAAAAAAATCAATTGTAAACTATACATAAAACCTCAATGGTTTTCTTACATACACAGTTAAGTTAATTTTTCGTTGCATAGCTATTTCCATATCTAATTTCTTATCTTTCATGACTTAACCATTGTATTTCATTTGTATCAAAATATATCTTATTTTAAATTCAATTAAATATTCAAGTTTCCGTTCACAACAACAATTGCTTATATCCTTTTAAATAAACTCATAATCATTTCTCCTATCTTGTCGCTCTAAAAAAAATAAAAATAAATACAATGCCTATAAAAAATTAGGTTGCACATATCCATGATCATTACGTTTAGAAATATTCAAAGTTGCTTCATAACAATATAAACGAATCAAGATAGTAATATTCTCATTTAATTCTTTAAACAATAGTAAACCTTAATTTCTACAATAAAAATTCAAATTACTTTCCACAATTTGCCAACAATATCAACATTTAAATATTCAGAATAGTTAATTAACTTCCATTAATTAACGTCTTACGAAGTCCCATATTACCTTTCATGGCAGAATGATGTTGTCTACGACACAAACAACGTGTCATTATTGAATCACTCATGAGTGACATGTTCTCCATACAACTCACAAAGCTGACGATAAATTAGCGATCTTAACTTATCTTCATCACCACCAATCAAATGCTTAGATGGTATACATTAATTAAACCACTCTAGCAAATAATCTTCTCCTTCCCATTCATTGGAAAGATCTGCTCGTCTCTTCACTTCCACTTGGTGAAGGAGCATTTCACTTGTGAATTCTTTTAACTAAGTCTATGGCCTAGGGAACCCTCAAGTTCAGTAACAAACGTTCGCTGCTGGATTCTATTCTGAACAAGATCAAGCTGATTTCCATTACCAACAGCAATCTGTTAAATATATCTTTTAATATTGTTCTCCCAACGACATCTCGGTCTTCCCAACGGCTTCTTTCGCTCTGGCTTCCCACCTACTATGGAAGATCATCTTCATCTTTCATCTATCCGAGCTAAATGACCTACTCATCTTAGCCGTCACGATTTAGTTAAGGGTTCATTCAAATGGGGGGAAAACAATGAAACTCCTTCTGGATCCATTTGGCAAAAGAATGAAAAATAAACTTTAAAGTCTCATTGAAAAAGACATTGAATTGTTTAAAAAATATATTATAATGTAAGCAATACTTGTTCTAGGTACATAGCACCATTGTAGTACATCTTGTGACCTAACAGATGGGACAACTAGTTCGAAATCGACCAAAAATAGTGTTTCATGTTTCATCGTCACTCCCCCCCCCCTTCTTTCTTCAATTATCATCATCAGTTGAAGTCAAAAGATGAACTTGGCGTGAAAGTGCCAATGAAGGCAAAACATATTTTATGGTAATCTAGCAATCCAATTTTCCTATCTGCCACAATCCTAATTTTGTTCTTTCTTAAAAAAAAAAAAAAAAAAAGGTATGAGAGTTTAAAATTAATATTAAGATTCGAGTTTTAATTGTATATGGTAACTACCAAGCGACACACATAATATTCCCTTAAATATGTAGTTCAAAATATAGTAGTTAGAATTTTTCGCGGGCCATTCCCTGGATTCATCACTGGTGCTAACGAATCGTGTTAGCGATATTAACCAGGACCCAAGGAGAGGACAGAGTTAAAGGGCTAATCCAACACAGGGAGATCAACACATATTTCTTTCTATAAAGAATAAATACAAACATTCTGAAAGAGTACTTTATAAAGGCTATGGCATGGTATTTTCACTGTAATCAATCATGATAAACCGAATTGGCGTTGCTGGCAGTATAGTGCTTCAGGGGGGTGAGGAATCGTGAAAGATGGAAAACCAGAAAAGTTGTAAAATCCATTTTCATCTGTTCGAAAGCACGTTCTTGCTCTTGTTTTCGCCCAAGTCTCGTCTTGGTCTTGTTCTAGAATCAAGATTGAAACAATTTTCTGAACACAAACTGTTTTTTTTCCACTTCAGACTTCTTATTTAGGGAAATAAGAGCGAAAAAAAAGAGAATCCACATTCTACTTTTAAATTTTATCGCTAGTGACACAAGCGTTGTAGGCTGGTTGACTGAAGAGTCTACTGGAGTAGGGGAGATAGATCTGCTGAATCAGGAGGGTGGGTGGCTGAAGGAAAGGGAAAGATTTGGAGGTCTGTACAGAGGAATAAGAGCAAACTCGAAGGGAAGGACTGAGGCACAGAAGTTTGAGCTCTGAATTAACGACCTGCCTCGGGGAACAAAACAAACAATGTCTCCTTCTTTCTCCTCCCCCTCTCCCCATCTCCTTCGCTTCGACTCTTCGTTTTCTCAACACGAACAGCACAACATTCAGCACATCGTGAAAACAGGGGAGGAATCGAGAATCGAGAAATGTTTTACAAAACTTCTTGAAGCTGTTTGAAGAAAAAAAAAAAGTAGGAAACCACTGTCATTACTATTTTCTCAATCTCTTTACCTCGCATTAGAACAATATTCTTCAGTGTTGGAAATTGTTCAATATTTATTTTAAGTATTTTTCTTTTCAAATCCGAGAGCTATTATTATGGGTAGAAGTTGGATATACGTAGACTTTACTGTATTAATAAAATTAATTTTGTAACTAGAGCTTAAGGTGTTGTTTGCTCTCTCTCTGTCTGTTTGTAGCACTAGTTGTCTGGCAGATGAAAGCCTGTACTCGGAGCAGCGGCGTATTCTCCATGAATGCAAGGCATGCATTGCATGCCTTCGGATTCTAGTTTATTTATTTTATTATTTTTCAAGGAGAAAACAGAAAAGGTTTTGAGAAATTACGAAACTTCACCTGATATCCTAGACCAGAATCCGTAATGCGAAAGCTGACACTCGCTGGCAGTAAGTAGTTTAGTAAACTGTTCATGCGTGGCGCTGCAGTATTCTCGTTTATCTATGTGGGCGTCTACTCAAGATCTTTGTCGTCCGCTCGCCTGTAAACGTGCGTTTTATTGGGTCAAAGACGCGGGAGAAATCCGAAATGCATGCAACGCTAAATGTTGCATTCAGCATAGTTGCCATCTAGATGAGAGAGTGTGTGTTGTAGCGCCGTCAATGTATGTGGAATTCCACAAAATGTTTGTAATTTTGGAAGTTGTTTGCGTGGAGCGGAATTCTGTGTGGAATATGTGTGGATTTTCAGAAAAATCACAAGATAAACTTTTAAATGTATTATATACACAAATATTCTTGACTTTACTGAGGATACTTCCTATTTTCGCCTTTCATCTAGAAAAGGATAAAAGTTATGAAGTAACGTAACTACTTCCTCCTTAGTGGCAGCTGTAATTTCCGTGAGCGGCAACAGATGATCAAATTCTTTCTTGCTCTCTATGTCTTCTGTATACCTGCCGCGCCATCCTATTCTTTTTTCTCTAGGAAAATATAAGTTACCACCAAAACGAGAAGAAATTATCACCTTTTCGATTCCAGTTTTCGCATGAAAACTGGCATGCGATTGAAACACTTGTAAATCACCTGTGAAACTACCATGTATCGAACTTCATTACTCGAGGTCTATGACAATAAGAAAGAGGGAATTGCAAGTTTGTAAAGAGCAATTAGATAGAAGTCATCTCTTATTCCCGTACATAATTCTTAATAATAATAATAATAATAGTAATAACATTGCATGCCCAACCTCAAAAGTCAGGATACGCCACTGACTCGGAGTGTGGGTCAATGATTACTTACGGGTTAAGTTAATACATTCTTCGGGACGTGAATAAACGTCAACCAATTTTATTTTTAAAAAATCTATTATTTCTTTTGTCATTTCCAGATTTTTTTTATAAATTTGGCATGTAGGCTTACTACAAGGTAAAGACGGAGTCACTAAATTGTATCCACTTGTGATGAAACGTTGTTTAAATTTCACGACTTTCAATGTGGGTTAATATTATTAATAATTATAAACCCAAATCAGATTGTGGTCGAAAGTCAATGATTTTAAATGCGATTCATCATAATTAAAAATTTATAACTTAATGAATTCAACTTTGATCAGCATTATTCCAAATAAATATAAGTAGCTGATATGATCACCCGTTGATGCGGGTTCAAATGTATTCTGTGGTTGGCAAACACTGATAATTTGAACTGTTGGAGTATGGAGACTTGCATAGTATTGTTTTTCTACTGTGTCGAATAATCTTTTATGCCAACTTTATGGGAACAATGAAAAATTGAATTTTAAAATAGGTTCGCAACACTGGAAACTGGGACACTTGGGAGCATCCACAGTATTTTTCTATTGTGTGCAATACTTACTTTCGGACCAAATTTCTGCAATACTAGGGAGACAACTGATGGCCTTAGTACGCATTCTTGGTAGCTCAGCGGGTGATTTTTATAGAAAATGTCCATATTTCTAAAGTACCGATACAATAAAAGAAAATTAGATATAGTATTTCAATAGAACTCATCTACAGAATGTGAAATGGAAATACATAACTCAAAGTATGGTTAGAGTATAAAATAACAACACTTAGGCCTTGAATTCATATTACTAAAACAGATAAAATCGCTGACAACGTAAAATCAAACAGATAACTAATGGGTTTTTGCATAGGAGCACGTGATTTTGAAGCCATCCGCTAGGTTGCTCTGGCATTGACCTCATAATAGAATATAAATGTGCAGGTACTAAAAGGGTACTTTCTTTAGAACGTATTTTGTGAACTTTTTACAGGTTAATTAGTTATTATGCCCTTGAAATAACTTCAGAACTTGACTTCTTAACCGATAAAAGTAGCATTGCAGAATCCTAAATGTTGTTACAGGTTTATAATAAGTGCATAAGTTTATAGGAACTAGCTTAACGCCTAATATTCACCCAATATATTCTGTTCATTCTTATATAGCATTCATCTACTAAAGCAGTTATCTAACTATTGATTTTCTTGCATGAAAAAGGAGGTTTATACAATTATTAAAATACGTTACTATAAATCTAACCTCTCTGGTTTTTACTCCTTTCGTAGCGTTGTGTAATTTAATCAAGAGAAGCTTTTATTTCCCTTTTTTTTCCCCTTCTCGTTCTTTAGTTGCAATTGCTTAGAGGTTAATTCCCTTTTAATCCCAAAATTTCAATTAATTTCTTGCTCTTGGTGTGTGTGTGCGAAATTCTACCCCGTTAACAATCCTTATATACTCCCTTTACCCCATCTTCCGCCTTTCACCACAAATTTCGCTGCAGAACCCCTTTACAAAAAAAAAAAAAAAAAAACAGCACGAAAAGAAAGCGGTTGGATGGAAAAAAAAAGAACATGAAACGAAAGCATGAAAAAAAAGAGACTAAAAAAAGAAAGAAAGAAAGTATATAGAGTATAAGAAATGCGAAGCGGTTACATAGATCCAGTCCACCGAGAGCTATCCGCCGCGCAGTGCAGAGAAACGGTCGGGGAAAGGGGGGGTAGGTAACAAACTAGATTTCGGTCTCCCAGCAACAGAGGATGCGCGAGCGTACAACTTGCAACAATGTAAATGAAGAGCTTAACAAGATATTGCATCTCTCTCTCTCTCTCTCTCTCTTTCTCTTTCTCTTTGTCTCTTCTTATGGACTTCTCTCAGGTCCCAATACAATTGGTCTGATTGCTTTCAAGGGCTTACATATGGCTACAAATTTATCTTCACGTTCCAATAATGGTCGCTGGAATTCAGATTAAGATTGAGCACGGAAAGCATATTGTTTTTTTTTTTTAATACCTTCTATATGAAAAAGGCTAGAAGAATGTTATAAAATTACGTTTTCGTAGAAATAATGGTATTATGGAAAGAGCAAAAAAGCTATGTTTATTACTCTAGTCTCATTTTTCTCTAAGTTTTGACGATATTGTTCTTTCACGAAAACCATATAACCGGAAGTCCCCTTGGTAGCTGGTAGTTTGTCCGCTGTTACAGGCTGATAGATTGTTAAGTTATAAAGGTAGAAATGATTGAAAGATAGATTTAAAAAAATGTTATAAATAAAAAGGACTATTCCCTGTGCGGTGGGCAAGCTCCGTGAACAGTGCAAGGGGACTGTGGAGGTAGCGCTCCACATATTCTCGACCTACGTGACGAACTGAGGTGGAATGGCCAGTCCCACACTCGACCGCCTTTACTTCCCAAGGTTCTTAGGAATACTATACACACACTAGTACTCAATTTGATAGGAGGCTGAGCTCACCTCAGAGAGCCAGGCATACGAGAAGAGTCTTCAGTGTCATGGTCGGGATTTGAACCCCATGTCACCCGTTTCGTAGTCAGACGCCCTACCACCTGATCCACGGCGATTCAATATCATAAAATATTAGATAACAAAAATTAAAACCGATATAAACTTAATTATCTGAAAAACAGATAGTATCATGTGCTCCAAGGGCAAAGGTCGAAAACGGACCGATTGCAGATATCCTAATCCGGGATCTGGATCCAAATACTAGAAGTCAGACTTTGCCAAATTCGAAGCCGGATATTAATGCATTTGTACTAGTCCCCGTTTTACATTTACCAATTATTGTAATCGACAGCTTCTATATTAAAATAAAAATAAAAATCTTCGGATTAACTATTTACTATCCCGATGACAATATCGATTTAATCCGAATTCGATAATATGGTTCCATGCAATGATATATGGATAAAGCAGCTACTTTTATCTCACTTTAATTTCTTCCTGCGCGTCTGTATAGAGCAAAGTATTTAATGAACATACTACATGTGACAAATAATATCAGCAGGTTATGATTTCATATGTAAATTGAGACACAGACGAAAACATTTGCTTGGTATCAAGTAAAAAATAATGAACAATGCAATAACTGTGCTGAGTGGTATCACTCGACATGCAATAAAGTTATTATTTGAAATTGTTGTAAGTATGAATCTAAAACTTTATTCTGGAGAGACATAGGGAGAGAGAGAGAGAGAGGGGAGAGGGGGAGAGAGAGGGGGTGTTGACAAGGACGGTAGAAAAAAGCTTTAAAAATGGGGAAGCTGGAACTAAAGAAAGATGGATTCTCCTCTCGGGGAGAAAATTCACTTTGTAAGAGGAATGGTAGTGCAGAAAGTGAAGGATAGAAGAGCTTGTGGGAGAAGAAAAGAAGAGGAGAAAGAGTTGAACGAGGAGAAAAGAAGAACATGAAAAGATGTCTCCAATAGGTGTGTGGATTTGAGAACGTTACAATAGAATGGGGTATGCTATACATTTTGCTGGCTTGGCTACAAGAACCCACTTTAAGACGCTCTTGAGAGCTCTGAAGAAGACTTTACGAGAATGAAGAAAAGAGGGAAGAAAAGAAAAAAGTGCAACGTTGTGAGAGGCAGGTAAATATGGCGACGAAATGAAGCTGTCACCGTTGTCATCATCCAAATTATGTAACCAATATTCTTTAAAAAAATAAAGAAAGGAAGCGTCATGAAAAGCCAGTGAAGCAGAAGAGAATCAGGAAGAAAAAGGACAAGATAGATTGGTAGAAGCTGAAAAACAGAAGAAAAACAAATAAATTTTCTTGCCATTTTGTTTTTCGAAACCATTAACGAATAGATTCTAATGGGTGGAAATTGATGTGTAGAAAAGAATTTAAATCACTGTCTTAAGAAGAAAAAAAAAGAGGGAAAAAAAAAAGAAATTGTGAACCAATTTTGGGAAACGAAACCCAGAATTCTGTCAACCTAGTAGATTTTCCTTTTAATCCTTCTTCCAACTTTAATTAATTTTTCTCTCATTTTTTTTTAAATCAACAAAGGAAAATCTATTAAAGGGACATTTATTTCATAGTAGAATAACTTCACTCTTTTGAATGCTGAAAAAAAATAATCAAAATTTAACTCACTCGCATCTGCTAGAATCAGAGAACTGACACGGAATAAAACTTATTTTAAGATTGACAAACTAATCTATTTCATTTGGTTATTAGAGGGCGAGTTTAATACCAGAGTTGACTGAAAGGTTGCAAGCTTAGTTATTTGTGGTAAAGTTTTGTTGATCAAGGCTTCATTGCAATGGAACTGTTGCTTTAGTAAACAGAAAGTCGCTTGTGAAGAAGTTGGCTTTTGCTTGCTACCGTGTTTTTGTTTCACCTCTACAACAATGATTTTTCATCTAGATAATGTTATTAATTGTTAGTTATCTCAATAGATGTCTCTATTAATATTTGTACGAATTGTGCCTGTCTTGGATAGTTATTTTACTTTTGTTAATAATTGATATGTGCAGGTCCCTGCTTTGTTGTTGAGTGGCGGCATCCTTTTATGTTTTCCCGCGGTTTTCAAAGGCGGCAAAGATGAGCCAATAAGATTCTCCCAGTTTCATCTGTATTAAACTGAGGAACTGCTCGCACTGAAGGCCAGTGCGCCAACGACTAAACCATGCCGTAAGCTCAAATGTGAGAGCAAGTTCTTTACAATACTTTACAAAAGCAACCTGAAACTGGATTTAATCCCTTAAAATAGACAATAAATTAAATATGGAGAACAAACTTTTAAAATAAAATTTGAAATTATCTCTACAGACATGTGTAACTTTGCAAATTTACTATTAATTTTTGTAAAGTAATGATTATTTGCAACAATTTGATTGTTGCAACAATGTCTAATTTATCAAACTTATTTTGATTTTCCGTGTACGTATCATTTGTTGAGTGCTCTTTGAATAAAATGCAACTAAAATAACATTGATAGGAGCTTTATTAACGCAAGCAACTAATTTGTGTAGCAAGGATGTATCATGCATTTGATTAATCTTTTTAGAAAATCTTTGTTAATTATTGTGTAAAGTTTAGTGGCCACTGCCCGGAGGATACAACCACAGAACGCTGCTGTATGCATGTTGTATTTCATGTGATCATGTATTTATCATCGTGTATAGCAGCTAATTGGATGGGCTGTCAACAATGTTGTTATGAACGATGCCCGATAAGTAGAAATGTAGCGTACCAAGAATTTTATGGTTATGAAACTAAATCAAACTTAAGTAAAAAAAAAAAAATAGTCACTATTCTGTCATAAATACAAGAACTAATTCATTACATCGCATTCTACATTGTGTTATTTGGCTTGTAGGCGTATATAATTGAGTCTAGGGACTACGGAGACAATGAAAACTTAGGCGTAGGTTTCATGTGCCTTTTCGAATTAATTATATTAAATACATCTTCGAAGAATCTGCTTCTTATTTGTATTGGATGGATACTGTGTTGGATACTCTGTTCTGTATTGGTTTATTATACTAACGAAATATTTCAGCACATACTTGTAAAAAAAAAAAATAACAGTAGCTTGGTCACTGGTCAGTCGACATAATAAGTAGTGCTTTACAGTGCTTTTATTTGCGGGTGGGATAGCAATTTTTACTCAACATATCGTAGATTTCATGTAAATTTTGTGGACATATAAAATGAGCATACGTTTATAGCTTCTCGAGCGAGTTTTTATTTTTACATGTTAGATACATTAATTATCAGTTCTGGTTACACAGAAAATCAGTTAAAAAGTGTTGCTATAGAAGCACATCAGTATCGCCCGACATCAGCAACGGATAATTTGCAATTTTGAACGATGTTGTTACGCAGCATCGATCAATACCGAATGGCAAACACTTTTGTCGATAGTGATGCTGATCGGTAACGATATTGATCGCTGAGAGGAATTTACTGTTGTAATAAATGGAGTTACGTATATATTTACAGCAGTTTTAGAAAAAAAAAGAAACGTGACCTTGTTTATATCCTGCATTTATTCTATTACGCTTCTTAATTTCTCGTTTTCATTTTTAGTTGAAAAAGTTCAGACTTGTCTGGGACCGGATTCGAACCTGCAATCTTGAGATCTGTTGTCCGTTGTCTTATTCACTCTACCACGGATCCAACTAGGAATAATATTAAGTCAATTATGCGTTTCGTTACCTCAGACATGGAATGTGGTGACATTCACAGTCTTTTCATTGCAGAATGACTTTTAGCAGGGAACACGTAGTTTTATCCATGTTATTTTTGTATAACACGTGCCATTTCTCTCTCATACACACATGATGCTCTTCGGAACGATATAGGCCAGTGTCCGTTTGGTATTACGCAAATGACATCTATAAACAGTAATATTTCTCTAAGTAAGCGCAGTTCTGACCACACAGCCGCTACTCAGGTAGACGTAGTTCCACCAAACACGGACAGATGGCGTTGGGGTAGGCTCAGGGCCTATCGGCCTGTTACACCAGTGGTATAATATTTCTCTAAACTTGATAATTTAATCTACAAAGACTTTATTTTCATGTTTTCTGGATAAAAGTTTCAGGAAAATAAATATCTTTCCGAAGTTTCTGAGGTTTCAGGAAAATTGCTTTCAATGCCGGAATATAGATCGGTGTTTAGTCAGAACAGCCAATCATGATCAGTATCCGGGTTATTGGCCCGATCTAAGGGCTTGTTCGGAAATACATAACGAAGTTCACGGAATGCACGATCTTAACGCTGAAAATTATTTTCGTGAAATTCGTTTTTTTCGTTATTTCCGAACGCTCCAAACCGTTGGCAGGATAACGAAAGACACCAACTCGCAAATATAACAAAGAAATAAACGAAAATAGAAGGTGTGGTTATAAGTAGGGACATGAGGCTCAAAATACGAAGCAAGTTAGTTTCTTGGAGAGATTCTATTTCAACAATAACGTTATTTACCAACATGTAAGACCTTTCTTTGGAGAAATACCTTCCATTCATTTCAAATTTCATTTGTTACATTTGTATAACGAACGTAGCATTCTACTCGTTGCATTTGGTCAACAGTAGAATAAATCGATTCTCTTATATACAAGAGTTATCTGGCTGAAGTTCCTACATATTTCTATATCCTTCAAAATTTCCATCACTTCGCCAACTACTAAGTCACATTTACGGGACAAGAAAAATATTCCAATTACAGAAAATATGTAAAATAAATTGCAAGGAATTAACATTTAACGTCTTAGTCAAATTGTATTACCAAGAAGAGAAACCAATAAATAGACCAATCAACTTTATTTTTATATGGGCCAGTTTAGTAACTTTGTACTTCGGCCCGTCACGATTCACCTTTAGATGTTAAAATCCACACACATGACCCTTCCGGGACTCGAACCCGGGACCTTCGAGCCGATGGCCTATCGTCGCAAACTGCTCGGTCGGCAGACAAAACAACTATTTTAATAAATACTTGATAGTCCATCTCATACCGCCCTCAGCCTTAGATGCCTAAAGGTCACAAGTAAAATTCAATTCAATTCCATCTTGTACAAGAACCTAATGCTGCTTACGGATTACAATTAAAACGTGAAAGTTTTTTTTTTAAGTGCTAGCCCCTGAAGGGGACTAGCTCCTGATGAGAGGGTTACGCCCTCTTTGCAGGCAGGGATTTGGAAGGAAAAGTTGAAATTTGAGGAGTGAGTGGATGGGCTAAGGGATATTAGGGAACTTTCATTTACCTTTATTTAAGTAATCACTGAACATTGACATTACAAACTTATGCTTATAATCATATTTGGGTGCTACGAAATTGGGGATGATGGGATGGAAAATGAACATGATGTACTTAGACGCCACAACACTTTACGAATACGACAGATGATTGATTTTCTTCTCGTCTAGGGGCTGCTCTAGACATTAATGAGAGACAGATGAGCCCCACATTTAACATTGATGGATACCGTGAAAACTATGAACATGAAGGATGAAAGTGATTTAGGAGTGATGATGGTAAGAACGGAGAAAGATAAATTTACGTTACTCGGAAGTCGGAGGTGGTGATATTGAGAAGAAGACATATGGTCCGGAGTAAGTGGCCTGTAGCTGTACTTTGAAGACTTCAGATGCAGCATGTTGAACTTTGTTCAGAATAGTGTCACGGCCAAAAGGATAGATATTTTGGAATGCAAGTGTGAAAAAAGTGAGAAGTTGCTCGATGGTGATAGGAGGTAAGACTGAGTGTGCAGGAGTTGGATTAGGTTGTTCTGGAAGACGGAGTGGTACTGTGTAACCTGGTGTTTCGGGATTTGCTTCTGGTCGGTTTTTGCACTTGTAAGAAAAGGTAGGATGAGGTTCGCTGCATTGGCTACATTTCGGAGGAAGTTGTTGGTTGGTGCAAGCTTTGGTATTGTGAGGTCCTGAGCAATAACCGCATTTTGGTTGGTTCGGACAGTGCTTTGTGTCATGTTCATTGTATTTTTGACAACGTTCACATCGTAAGGGAATTGGCGGTGATGTTCGTGATGGCTCGACTCGGTATCGTTTTCTATAGATGAATGCTCCGTGTTTGAGTAGTTCGTCGATAGTCTGTTGGTCTGTAGTCAATATCCGTATCATGAAACTTGGTGTGCCTTCTGATGTTTTAATACGAATGCACTTGGAAATGACATGTCCCTCGATTTTGAGTTCATCTTCTGCTTCGGTGTCTGTAATTTCTGGATTGACGCCTCTGATAACAACTGACAACATAGGTGGTCTGCGTGGAGGTGGTTGCATACGTATGGTTTTTGTTGATAGTGGTGTTAGTTTTGCATTTTTGCCGAAAATCTCATAGCTGTATTTGTTCCTGATGATAGATGCTGGATTGCTGTTTGAAGATTTGATGATAACGCCGTTGCGAGTAGGAATAATTTCTGAAATGTAATCTCGAGGGACATACTTGACTAGCTGTTGAAAGAGTAGTTTCGGTGTTTGGTAGCGAGGATCATGATTTGAAAGAAGAAAAGAATGGAACGGAGCTGGATTCTTATTGATTAATTCATAATGTTCAGTATCAGAGAGAGCCATATGATCGTCAGAATCGTCGGAATTACTGATGATGTGAGTCTTTTTTGGAGGTGGTGAATTGGAGCTTCCAGAATGGTGTGTTGAAGACCGTGCATTTGAAGAGAGATGATCTGAGCTTCTGCCGTGCTTAGAAGTTGACCCTAATGATGTGAGTTTAGCTTCTGTAGTGGATGAAGTACGTTGAACAACTTGAGGTAATGTGTGCTTTCCTGGTTTTGACATTATGAGGTCTCTGCGAGGGTGTACGAGCGATATGAGAATACAGATGATAATACTAATGAGTAGGTGGGACGACCCGTTTGGATAGCCGTCCAGGTATCGTACACCCTTTCTGCAGAAGACTTCAAAATAGCGGGCCCTTGGCTCGATCAGTCTGGTCCGTATGATGCGACAACTGCAGCGAAGAGATAACTAGGATGGTGACGTAGAAGGTTAACAAAATGCTGGCAACTCTGGTTCACCCAGTCAAGAGCTATTTCTGGCTACCAGTTGAGAATGTGAAACAGGGGGGTGCATTCCGGCAATTCGCATCATCATTGGCCGGAGCGCTCTGACGTCATGTGGAGGACTCCATCCGACTCGCCCATCGTATGCACACGAACACACACACACATCGCATACACACAACAGGACTTGCTCGTCGCGCGTTTCCCTCACGAATTACTTTTCTCTTGAACATTATTTCCTTTTGCTTTATTTTTCTTTGCTTTGAAAATACTACGTAAAAGACAGAAAAGTATTGCAAGACACAGTTAAAAAATATAACTATAATCCTACCTTGTTTCTTCCAGTCCCAACTCATTTGTTCGTTGCTACACGCAAGCCCTCTCTTTTTCACAATGAAAAGTATTTCATACACAACAAATTCCTCACTGTGTTTATTGCTATTGTTATAGAATTGTGTTATTTTTAGATAAATATCTTCCATAAAATATCTATAGACCACTTCCACACTGCATAGAACTTATGCACAACTACTTCCACTACTTAACACTAACACTTTTATGTTGCACTTGACGAGATCCACTGCCGATATTTCTTTCCAGCATTCCTTTTTATAGATTCTAACTTCTCTTTTTGATTCAGGTGCTGAATTCGAATAAATGTTCTGGTTCTAACATATTTGGAAATTATTCGTTCGTCGATTTCAGGAAACTTTTTCTTCAAAATAGAACGCAAGGCTTTAATAAAACGTTTTGAAAGATCACGTTCATGAAATCTCGCAAATATAATTTCAAATTCAGAGACTTTTCGTACCCATTCTGCTGTTGGATTGGACCTCCTCCTCTACGTAAGACCTCAATTTTTTATCGTTATTTTATTTTTCTATCCTTAAATCTTCGCAAATATGTTTTAAGCAAATCTAACACAAGCATTGCTCTGACCCCCTCCCATTGTCAAATAAAATAATAAAACCTTGAATCCTTATGTTATATGTAAACGGCCCCAAAAGTCATACATACATTTTTTTAATACGTAGGATTAGACATGTATATTCGTACGATAAATATGCTTTGTACAATTTTAATTTAATTTTTAAGGTCTTTAGGCAACTTGGGCTCAGGTCAGATGGATGAATTGCTGGAATGAAGAAAGTGGGACTAAAAAGGTGAACAGACTGGCTATGGCCTAAAGCGGTCACAGGTCTGAGGAACGATGTCCCTCGGCCAGCACTCCCTGTTGACAATAAAAAACGTAGCTGCTAGGGCAGTTTTCTCGGTTACATATTGGCATTCGCATTGTTAAACTGAAGGAAACCCTAGAGAACCTCACTGAGTATAAATGACAGCATAGGACTCGAATCTTATTGCCCTTCCAATATCGCTCCTAGGGTTGTTCTTTTAACATCCTTTGCTGTTTATTTCAAATTATAAATATTTTGAATATACTCAAGGGACATATCCAGTTTACGGTAAGCACAGTAATAATACCTTTACCTAACAGGATAACATAATAAGTATAATCCAGTCAAAATAATCTAAATTTACTGAACACATAATTTATAATACAGGGATTCTGCCAGACCTCAATGGAAGGGGGTCATCCCCAAATGAAATGCAATAACTATGTCAAACTCTACAAGACCTCTACTCTAATTCAGTGCTCGAAGTGGGTTAGAAAAGGCAAAGGAACGCTTGAATATTTGACTGATTGAAAAAGTCAATAATATCACTCAATATGAAAAAGGTAGAGAAACGCTAATTCCAAAATGTATGTAGTAAGGGCATGAGCCCCCCCCCCCCCCC
>JAGDQP010001144.1:14842-107919 GCA_022664845.1 Lepisma saccharinum | reverse complement strand
CCCCCCCCCCCCCCCCCACACACACTTTGAGCTCTGCTCTAATTCGAAGCAGAGCTTTCCTCAGAAAATACAATTATTTTGGAGTCTATTTGGAAGCCCTGGGCTATTGACTCCCGTCCTGGAACTAAATAAAAACCTTGTTAGGGCCCCTGTTACATATCCCCTGTAGTCATAAACATACCTGATTTACCTTTGGCGGTGTCCCAAAATGAGTGGGGTCCCTGATCTGCAGCTCTTTAAAAACCCTTTTTTTAATCCGGTTCTGATATACCTAACATAAAAGTCGTTCTCTGCAATTGTTTTCCCATGTCAATTTGGAATGTGCTGGGAAGGAATAGCATCTCGTTTCAGCTTCTTTATCAGGGGCAATCCAAGAAGTTCGTTTTTCAAGCCACGTTCATAATCCTCAGGAAGAAAATGAATGGAACAGACACGTGCAGTATTTACATTTACTTTGTCCATTCGCTTGCATCGCGATACCCACTCGCGCTGAAACTTCGGATCTTTAGGGAAACGATGATACATAACATCTGATATCTTTCGACCATAGTTTGAACATTGTGCAACAGCACAATTAACATTATATTTACTAATTTTCTCTACATTTAGTAATGTCGGCAATAAATCCCAAAACCTTTCACACTCAAAATACACCTGTCCAACAAGTTATCCTTCGCTACTGCTACTCGTTTCGCGCGGAAAGTATCCTCCACATGACGTGCGCCGCGCAAGTCAGCATGGGTAAATTCCGATCGAAATAAGCGGGAGTGCGCTACCTAAAATATTTCAACTACCTTGAATGTGAAAGAACGTGGTGCATTCGGGCTTTATGAAAGCAAAACAGCGTGCCTTCCTTCAAGAACTTGTCGTTTAACTGAAATCATTAGAAAAGTCTGTTATAATACACAGCACTGGAGAGTGTCTTTCATAAACGCGATAATTTTGTACTATATGAAGTTATTCTTTCTTTTACTCAAAAAGCCTCTAGAAAAAGCATTCTTCAATAATTTCATCTTTTACTGGTGGTGCTATCTAGTGGCAATCGTGATATCTAACAGCAATCCAGAGCTCGAAAAGTGTTAAATATGGGAAAGTAAAGATAAATCAATTGTTTACGATAAACCGTTATATTAATCTGCTATGCACATTAGTTGTGTCAAAATTGTTCCCTGCTGCAGAAATAGCAGCCATGGCTACAATTTTATACCTCTAGATGAAGCAAAATAAGATTACATGATGCGAAACGAGGTAACTTTATCATGCGGATGGCGGCCATGTTAATTTTAACGAAGTTCACGAAGTCAGAGCTAGTTCGTTTCGTGCGCGAACGAAATTAACTGAGAGTGACTTTCCGAACGGCTAACTAATTGAACGAACTTCACGAAAGTGGTTTCCGAACGCTTCGTGAGAGAATTAGATTAACGCGTTAAACTCGTTCGTAGTTTCCGAACGAGCCCTAAGTCTTTGAGCTGCTTGAGCAAGGTTACAACCCAGATCATCTAGCCTGAACTAAACTGGTTTTAATATGTCAAAATGTTACTTTCTTAAAAAAAAAAAATCTTATTTTGAGTATCTTAATCACAGTTAACAAATTTTTATCAAAAAAATTTGATCTATTTGGACGTAGTTGTAAATTTAGACGCAAATTCAAAGCAATATTTTCTCCCACTAGAACAAATTTATTAAACAACAGTTCAAATAAAATTTTATTGATAAGTTTATCTGAAATTAGATGACAAATTGAGGTAGGCTTTTTTTGGCAGCTCGAGAAGAAAATGGAATTTCTTTAGAATATATATATATATAATAATAACAACAGCCATTTACATGTAAAATTTCTTTACAACGAACGTTGTTATTACAAAATTTCCGTTAGAAAGAAGTCTTTCGAAATTCCCCGCATAAACTCTTGGCCTACAATACAATGTTCATTATAACGAATTTTCGTTATAACGAAATAAAATAGCTCGTTCTGTAAAATTCGTTATAACGAGAATTTTACCTGTAGTGTAACGGGTCCCTTGACCTCGTAACGGCTGTCACTGTCACTATATTGAACTAGCGAATTCTGATGGAGAAAATCCGCTTTGCTTATCAGACAGTTACTTTTAAATGTTCATTTAACCCGTTCACTCTGTGATTCAACAATGGAATTAAAATACGAATAGATAAGAACAAAATGAAATAAACACCAAAAAATCCAAATAAAATTTAATTTATTAAAACCGTTATTTTGTTTGGGAAAAAGAAAAAAAATATTCGAATCTTTTATCATAGTGCATCCAGTTTAACAAAGATAAAAAGTAGTAGAAAAAAAAGTTAATTTTAGAAGCTAAAATTTTCCACCGCAGACAATACTAAAAAAAAAAAAAAAAAACTACAGAAACCTATCTGACTTTCCTATTCAAATAAAGATAAAGAAACGGTGATATTTAAAAAGAAATGTTGGCGTTTACTAAGATGGCAGCACTGGTAGTACTTATTTTCCTTGTCAGTCAAGAAGGGCTTCAAGCCCTTTTGGTAGGTCTCTCCGATCTTTGTGCTGTTAAACAATAGACTACAGATTCAATAAAGGTCACCATTCTTGCCTCTGAGAAGACTCTATATATGGAGCTTTTGAGGCTGAGATTAAAGAAGAGAAAGGATGGTACTATATATATATATATGGGAACAACAATAGGCTGGTAGGATAATACCAAAAATAGGATTCAGGTTGTAACTCACGTGGAAAGAGTATCTGTAGAAAAGGAATTTATATTTATTAAAGATGATGTAGAACTGAATAGCATATGTTGAAAATAATGAAAGGTTTATAATTACTAACAAGCAGCTGATGTTTTAACCGGAAAAGCAAATAATAATAACTACGTTTAATCTAAATTAATTTTAACGTTTAAAGGAATCAAACAAGCTCAAGGATTAATAAAAGTATTCTAGTCGGCTTTTACGTCATTAGTGTTGCTCACGAGACGAGACAAAGAAATGTATATAGAAAATGAGACGAGACAGACCTGTCGTAATATAAAATATACATATTTTCGAGACGAGATACTTTCTGGACAAGACATCCTCAATCTCGTCTCATGGGCAATTAAAATTTATTTACTACACACATGGAACCTTATATAGAAGATCATCTTGTGTAGGAGGACAGATCACAGTTTGCTCTTGGTTTTTAAAAGTGGTTCTGATTCCACACTTTTCAGTTATCACTTTATTCCGTTACTAATATATTATTTGCGTTCGGCAAGACGCCAGTTCGTTTTCCAATGATCAGGACAGAAATTTTGAAACACACTTCTTATATACGTTATGAATCAGATTTGAAATTTTAAACCCACTTCGTCAGAGACTATATGAATCAGATCTGCTATTTTTCAATTGCTTATAAACAATAAAACATTTGGAATTAAATTCCTAATATCTCTGACAGATTTTCCGCTAGGTTGATGAACGACTTCTACATAAAACCTGACTAAATTTGTGAAAATGAAAAAAAATAAAAATACAATTTTAGATTTTCTGTAATGTAGTTACACTCAAAACTAAAATACAAGCAAGATCAAAAAATATATTCTTGATGATTTGCTTTGAAACGATGCATTGAAATACAACCTGAAAGTTCTCCCTAACTGTTAGCGCTTCTTTAAAACGACGAACAATTTGTGCTTTATCTACCAAACTACGTCACCATTGCAACTGTTACATCTCGAAATATCAAGAATTGTCTTTTACTCTTATGTTTGTACTAAAAGAGTTTTTTTTTTTTTACTATCGCAATTTTTTACACAAGAAAGTCTTTCTGGTTTACTTAACTGTAAAACCGATAACTTGCAGACATTGGTAATAAAAAAAAAAAACAACAAGAAAGTACTATTTTTTTTATGTCCGTAATACAGTTTCGTTTCGCCCCAAGATGGACCAGAAATATAAAACCGAAATAAAACATCTCTATCTCTGCTCCTTGTATCCGTGTGTGTGTCTATGTATGTGTACGCGTTCTGATGTCTTTCATACGCATTTTCTGAAGTGTAGGTGTGACTGCGACGCAAGGATACATAAAAAAAGAATCGTCAATAGTTGCAGCAGCTACGTTGGAATATATATATATATACACCACACTTTGAAGATACTGACACATGTTCCACGCATGCGTATGTAGACACATGAAAAAGGTCTCGGTGTTTCCTCTCGCATCAGCATTGTGATATGAGACTCAGGATACAGGATACAAAACGGGTTGCCATAACGACGAGTGGATAGTAGGCGGTCATTTCAGTGTTTCTTGCCATATATTCTCTCTCTGATTTAGATGGAACAGTGCAGTGTTGCCATCTAACTCATGTTTAATTATATGTTTTCTTTAAAATCATACGGACACAAACTTAAATGTTTCAAAAGTGAGTTATGTTATATTCAGAGCATAAGTTGACACATTCAAATAAGATGTTTCTTTGATCTCATGTGGGAATGTATGTCCTAGAATTATGAATATTAGTGCATAGACTAACCTATGCTTTCAAAGTGCAGAATATGATCTGTGACAATGTACAAAGAGTTGTTTAAAATTGCTGTTTGATTCAGATAATGTAATGTCTTTATCAAAAGCTTATAACATCACATACAGGAAATATTGCAATCTACTGTTTGACTTGGTTAATGCATATATCAGTTTAATGCATTTTACTTTAAAACGCATAACATGACACACAGAAATAATTTGGAATTCTTATTTTTTTTACAGATAATGTAAATACTTGCAAATATTTACGTTAGTGTATTTTTTTTTCTTCGCTCTCTCTTTTTTAAAAAAAATAAAAAAAGAGCCTTTTTATTCTTGTTTGACTCATACAACAGTTTTGTATTGTTCTTTCCGTGTATAACGAGTTCCGCAAAAGACGCATTAATTACCTCAAAACAAATGGGAAGTAGGGATTACCTAAAGGATTGTTTTTACGGATAAGTTAACAGTGGTTAATTGATCTATTGTATTTTAACGAGTAAAAATTAAGCTGACATTTAATATAATTTTTATTGGATATGTGTTAAAGTTCATAAACACTTACACGTAATATTCAATCAAATACTCAATTTGAAAAATACGTTCGTATTAAAAAAAAAATAGAGAAGTTTCCAATAAAGCACCGAGAAAGATAGTTCAAAATACAAAAATGCTTACAACTTGTGCGTCAGAATAAATCTTTTTATGAACTTTTAATTACGATAGTTATTTGATACAGGTAGGAAATGTATCAGTTGAGATAACATTCCATTATTCGATTGAGTGCATCATGTTAGACGTTATGATATAATTACTTATTTTTATGCATTTAAACATATAGTCACAAGTTTTGATGTTTTAATCTTTGTATGCGAAGTAATTAGGATTAAATGACACAAATATCTCTGTCAAATATTCAAGAATGAGAAAGGTCATTGTTGATGAAAATGTAAGTCTGATGGATTTAAAGTTCTGCACTTGTGAATCAGAGCAAGGAACGTCGAATTAAACACAGATCCGATTACATTATTTCATCAACAGGATTGAATTTATTAAAACTTATGCACAACTTTACAAGGTGTCTGGATATTTATATTATATTTACGTAAGTAAGTTATATTTACAGGTCAATCAGGCAGATATCGCGTGAGCTTGTACATGAATGAGGAATGTCATTCCTTGACGACCACTCTTCTAAGTACACGGAAGCGAATGATAGCAACTATGAAATTCTGTCTAGGTATCATACTGATAGTCACCTCATGAAATTGAGACAAACTCTGAAAAACCTTAGTTAATATGGCCGGCAGTTAGACTTGAACTTGTATGCCTTCCCAGTGTCTATTCGAACTAGGTGAAGTAAGCGATGGACCACAGGGGATGGATGTCTGTCAAGCGTCCACGCTCAATGAATATTAACGCTGGCTACTTGTAATTAAGCGGTTCCTGGTCTGATCTCCAATGGGATATATTAGCTGTAAACACTTGGTCCCTTCCGTAAAGCGAGAGGAAATGCCGAACCACTATAAGATCACCTTCTCCAGGTAACTTCCGATTACAAACGTATCTCAGAGCAGCAGATTCATTCAGCAAATATCAAAAGTAAACTATTAATTTCGAATCCTGACATTTTACAGATAAATATAATACCAAGTGTCTCCTAATATTTATGAATATACAATACTAATGATTGAATTTGCTTTAAAAAAAATCTGTAGCAACTGAGGTACTAATTGCTTTATACATATCTGAACTCATTACTCTATTTCTAAACATATAGCACTAGAAGTTTCTGTGTAAAGTTTGCAACACAGTCAGTTGTCAAGATAGTGGTCCTAATTTTAAAATGCAGCGCAAGGAAATAATCAAGTGGCATTCGATTTTCACTGTTAAAAGCAGTTAAACAATCAAATATAACGCAGAATGTGTGCACAAGAGGGAGACATGTTTTTTATAACCAAAAAAGTTGTGTAAATTGTTCAGAAACGGTCGAACAAGTATCAAGGATGAACATCGGTCTGGCAAACCATCTACTCGCAAGATAGTGATGAGTCTGATGACTATTTTCAGAGACTCGTGAGGTCCTGTAGTAGTGCTTTTCAGCGTCCTACTGTGAGTTTCTCCGTGGCACTGTCAAGGCGTGGTATATCTAACAACAGTAGCTATCTGGCAACAGGACAAAACTTGCCTTCATGTTATCAAAGATAGCAACACTGAAGTGCACGTGAGAGCTTCTACCACATCCTCCATATAGCTCTGACCTAGGGCCTTCTGATACTTACATGTTTCAGTCTCTTAAAGATTCCTTAAGTAGACGCAAGTTCAGAAACGATACTGACGTTCAAAATACTGTGCATAATTGACGTCGAACTTAAGCAAAGACATTTTTTCTCAGTCGCTGGATAAATGTGTCAAAGCAGGAGATGATTACACTAAAAAATAGTGCACGTTGATTTGAATTAGAAAGTAATTTTCTAAGATCTTTAGATAACTTTGGCTAAGGCCGAATGGATTATGATGGAGAATTGGTGGAATAAAAGGAAGCTGGAGAACCCCGAGAAAACCCCACGTACATGGTGTTTGTCCACCACAAAGTCCACATGAAACAAGCAGGAATCGAACCGACGCGATGACCTCACTCGTCAGAGGTGAGCGCTCTACCCTTAAGCGTTGATGTTTCTGGAATAAACTGTTTTGCAGCTATGTTTAATCTTATTCATTGACTTGTTCTCGTTATATGAATTCTTTTCTTTAATTGACACCGCAGGGTTGGTTACTGTTGTTTATTATCCGACTGAAGTTTTCCAAGAATTCTTCAGTTTCTCAGCGTAAATACTGGGATGACTCCTAAATTCCCCGACCCTGTCCCAATAGAGCGCTCGTCTATCACAGCTGTGACGCATTTAGAGTAGAGCTGTTTCCCATTCCATAAATATTAAATCAAGGAAATAGCACACTGGAAAAAAATACTGAATAAAAAAATGGTATGTATATACGGTATCGTGTTAACTGCCACGATCGGAATTTGGTGCTAACTGCCACGATATTCTTATCGCGGATTTATCTTACAACAGAGTGTTCATTCCAAGGGTTGCCAGACGTCCAGAATTTCATGATAATGTCCTTCGTCCACGGAAAAATTATGAAAGCTGACATGATCATGGGCGCTTACAGGGGAGGCCAAAGGGGTATTTGCTGCCAACTGGATTTTGAAGCGAAAGTAAATTTTCGTATAGTTGTCATAATGTAAATTACATTCGGATTTATTAATTCATTTTAGTAGTAGCGAGATTTTGTAATTCTATAGTTAATATTTTGCTGATTGTCTTCACGGGTTTCTGATTAGCAGTGAAGAATAGTAATTTCTGTGACAATGTGCAGAAGATGAGACGTAAATTTTAAAATCATTGCCATGAGGATGATAACGGCAGTAGGATAGAGCAGTGGATTTTTCGCCGCCAGACTAGGAAACTATTGTACCGGTCCTTGGAAAATCAATACATTTAGTTACTTAACACTTATTTTGCAGATTACAACAGTTCAAAAACTGTAAATAAAGTTTGTATTTTTCTTTCAAAATAACTAGAATCTGAAGATGTGTGATATCATCTTTTGAACGTCAAATAAACCTTCGCTTACTGGCAACTTATCCGGTAATTGAAAGTTTTTCCCTATAGTGTGCCGGTCCGTGAGTATTAAAAGGTTGATAAACACTGAGATAGAGCGTCATATGATGTCATTGATGTAGAGAGCAAACAAAACAGGACCAACACATACACATTGCCTTGAAGAACACCACATGTGGTTGATGTTATAGAGAAAATGATTTGTTATTGGATAAGACGAATTATCACGACCAAATAGGTAAGTAAGTAGTACTTAAGAGAAAAAAATACACAGGAAGGAATCAAAAGATGACGCATAAAAAAACTGTACAAATATGTTTTATAAAATGTAAAATAAAAACTGTGCTCTTTTGCTGTGTTAGGGAACTGAAAAACCTCCTTCGTTTTACATCGCTATACTTTTATATTGTTACTTGCTCACATTTTGAGTTAGACAGTTCCCAACTCTTAAAATAAATATTGTGTGGTTCTATTCATGTTGCAATCTATTTGAAATTATACACTTAGGTTGCGTTTTTTTTAACCAACCCCTACGGATGAAAAAAAAAATCAGTAAATATAAAAATAACACTGAAAGAATTTAATACAAATTCTATGCCCCAATAGAAATCTTTGGCAAATGGTAAGTTTACGCATTCTTATGTGACTCTCAAACCGTTACACAAAAGTACAAGATTATATAAAACCTGCACAATAAAGACGACCATGCAATGTTAAAAAAAGTTGAGCAAAAAGTATATAGAATTGGCTACACTGTCAATTACTTGCTATGGAGGAGATACAATTACTACGTATGTATCTTTGACTCTAATGTGTTTTTATCATGGTCTCGTTGAACATATTACAGACTCTCATGCGTTTATTGGTATTTCTTTTGGATGTAAAATTAGAACTTTGGGACAAATTAAAAAAAAACAGTAATTATAGTCACTAACAATAATAATATTAAGGATGACGTAAGGAAATGAAACTCAAAAGGCGTTTCCTCTCTTCAATTACCTACATAACCTCCCCCCTTTTCGTCCTATGATCTCCATTTGTGTTGTTTCCATCAAGCTAACAGTAGCAATAAAAAGAAAGAAATGGCGCTACCATTTTTGCTATTACTAGACACTGTAATGAGGCAGCGCACCATTATGAAGGGAACTTCTCGTACGAACATGGAACCCAGCAAATATGTATGAGAGCTGGCAATTACTTGGCATGGACAAGGGAAAAAGCAGATTAAAATAAAAGCAGTGAAAGAATTTCGGTTAATTTGATCGTACATAACACAGGACTCTTCTACAACTTAATGGAGAAAACAAACAAATAAAAACTTTGTTTCTTAAGAAATAATATATAATTAGGAATTGAAATCGGAATAAATAACACTGTGTAGGTATGAAACTAAATTAGTGTTCTTGAGAATATTATGAAAGGGGGAAAAAAGGCGATAAAATAATATTTTACAGAAGTTTGTTTGCAAGTCAGTTCTAACACGGAGATTGCACAGCTTGAACAACGACTATAGATCCATTTACTCTGTTCTAAAATGGCTGATGACCTCAGAAAACAGACTATAATGTAATTTTATCGATAAACAAAAAATTAAAAAAAAAAGATAGAATTTTCTTCTTACACAGATGGTTGCCTTTGCCTGAAATTTGAGGAATACCTTTTTCTATACAATACGAACAAACACTTCTCTGGAATATAAGTAGAGCTATGTTCAAGAGATTACGCAAATAAAATGATGTTAGGAAGTTTAATACAAAAGTCTATTTGAAGATAGAATATAGATAAATATAAACAAAAGCAAGGGTGTTAATAATATAGAACACTACAAGTGATTTTATTTTAAAATATATATGTCATTACGTAAATAAAATAAATTATAATTTGCATGTTACTGAAATAAAAGAATGCGAAAGTTGTATCAACGAGATGATGCCTGAAATGTTTGGTATGACCTTGAAACAAACAGTCCAAACCAGAACGCATGCGCAAAAGCTGAACCAATCAAGTGATACCTCAAATTGTGTATGACCTTGAAGTAGTCCAAATCAGAGTGTATGCACAAAAAGATAAATGAATTAGGTGATGTTTGGAGTATCTTCAGTGGAAATGATCAATATGATTTTGGCACATCAAAGTATGAAAAGTAATGTAATTAAATTTTGTTTTAACCGGAAATGTGAGGAACTCTCTGAAATTTAGTAAGCAAATAACTAAGCTCTCAGGAACGTTGTAGAAGGTAAGCATACAGGAAAAGAGATATTAAAACTCATCAATGACGAACTGCATTCCAGACGCTCAAGGACGTGGCCAACGGTAGATAATGCTAATGAAGTGAACGTCTTTTTGTTTGAGAGTTAATTCGCACATAACTGTGCATGATGTCATCTGAATGTTGACTATAATTTTGGGTAATGTTAACATTGCCATCCAAGACTAACTGGAATATCGCAAGGAGTGCGTGCATGAGAAATTCCACCTGGATACTTAAACAACATTTTAAGTGTATTTTTATGCCTTTTGTTTCATTTTAAAGAAAAACAGTTTTCCATTCAAAACGAAGAACAATATGTTCTGCTTATTGAAATTAATTTTATTTATTTATCACCTTTTAGCTTTTCTGGCTCTATAGTAGAAAAGGATGCGTTCGATAAAGGATGGGGAAGGTACAGACCAGTGTCTTACTTAAGGTACCATCACGACATTCGCCTGGTAAAACTCAAACAAAACCTCGAAAACCTTAGTCAGAATGGTGGTCTGCGGGATTGTGTTCTCTTTATGTTATCACAAATTGCCATCTATTTATAATCATAGTGTTTTAGAATTGTAACAATACATGTAACCGGTACACTACTTATGAATGAATTAATTATTCTCACACAGCATGAGACACATTTCATATTTGTTCGTTTATTTCTCATTTTCTTTTATCATTTCAAAATATTACGTTTTTAGGAATATGTACCGTACTCAGAGTAGTCACATCGAAGCAGATTTTCTAGTTAGATAGTATTAGCGTTATTAATTACTGCAGCCTTGCCACCCGGTAGGAATACTATTGAGGCAATTCATAAGAATAATTAAATTGTTTTAATGTAGGTCAAAAGCAATATAATAAAATGTTTTCTAATGTGGGTCAAAATCGGGATAATAAATGTTTTATAATGTATAAGTCGAAATTGGGTAAGTGTCCAGTAATAATTAAACATCTACACTACGTTCGAATGAGCAAAGCAATACATTAACATTATAAATGTCTACCTAGAGAACATGTTCCTCGCTAAACAACATTACAGTCGTGCACCTTATTGCGTCATCATGTGGTTATCATACGTCACATCAATATCTTACACAAGAAATGACTGATCACTTAATCTTTCTACCAAAGAGCGCATACATATATGCCATGCGACAAATGACGTTAGTTGCTTTATTTACTATTCATGGTTCTAGGGGTGGTAGTATTGGGGTGAGAACAATACGGAAAGAAACAATGGGAGGGAGATAAATGATTATATTGTTCAGGGAAATGCAGGAGAAGCTTGTTAAGCATTCATTCACCTGAAATTGCTCATGACGTCGGTTGAAAGTAAAAAAAAGAAAAAGGTGGAAGAGAGATCACTCGAAACTGGCTTCTCCTGATAAATGATTCACTCAACAGAAGCTGATTACTCGTCCCTGGTTAATAAAACACATTGAGGTTGTCACGTGGCACTGCCAACTAACATCTTTAACGTCATATCAATGTCGACTTGGCTTACACTTGTTTCAGGCTTCTTTTTTTTTGTTCTTTTTGTGTGCAAACTTTTAATTTCTTTACAGTTCTGGAGTCCTATAAGATACAAACTATAGGACAGAGCGGGATATTTTTTTTTCTATTCTGGTCCATAATCTTACGTCTTTATATCTAATATTATTCCTATTCTAGTCTACAATCTTATCTCTTTATATGTAACATTTTCTCTCCTTTGGTCTACAATCGTACTTCTTTACACCTAATATTTTGCTACTCTTGTCTACAATCGTACCTCTTTATATATCTTTTCCACTCTGGTCTACAATCTTACATCTTCATGGCCAATAATTTTCTACTCTGGTCTGCAATCATACCTCTTTATATATAAGATTTTTCTACTGTCATCTACAATAGTACCTCTTTATATCTCATAAACTTTCAACTCTCGTCTACAATCTAACCTATTTATATCTGCAGTATGTTTAAAATATAAGGCACGAGTGATATATTCTTGCTATATTAATATGCTGACCAATAATATAGTTTAGATAACACGCAGTCTCTGAATTTCGTAAAGACTAGTATTTCCTGGGAACAACGTTACCATAAGGTAAGTGTTACTACTGATCTAAACGTAACAAGAAAGATCTTTTAGAATGTGTTAGCTCTTCTTTATCTTAAAGTCCACTTAACGACTAATAATTATAAACAGAACTTATTGTGTTAAGGTATTTCTCCACTATACATACTCAGCCTCTAATGCATGCTAGCGCCTAAACGATAGCAGATAGAAACTGACTTCAGATTGAGACTCGGTTCTCTCTAGCTACACTGTAGTTTGAAATGTGCTGACGTCACAAGCTATCCTAATGATAATTTTTTCACTATATGAACTGAGTCTGTTTTCATGTCCCCAAAAGAGTATTCGCCTAGGGATATCATCCATCAGATGTGTGACGAACTAAGGTTACAGCTCTCTGTCTACATACAACGCAAAAATAAATAATAAAAAACTTTTTGAAAAAATATGCTTTCTCTTAAACAATTTGTACTAAAAAAATAAAATATAATTTTGTTTATGCATGACTAAAACGAAAAGCATGAGACGTGCCAATTGAAGAATTTATAAAGTGACTCTATATGAGAATGCGCATCACGCTTTTCTTTTTAGTCACGCATAAACAAAATTATTTATTTTTTAGTACGAATTGTTTAGTAAATGCGTGTTTTTAAAAAGTTGTTTTTTTAATTTTTTAAAAGTTATTTCGGTGTTCGGATACTTTATCACTACCCGACATATTGTAAACTGATGTTTTATCACCCAAATTCTAAAATGTTCTGCAACCAGTCAAACGCGACATCGTTGCGCGCTAGTAGGGTGGGTGCGCCATCTACGAAATACGTTCCTAATATGAAATACCCGATTATTTTGTCTGCTATGTGCTGCCACCGAATGGAATTTGTGTGAACGTGAAGACACTGGCGCCCTCTGTCTACGTAGCAGAAGTTGGTTACCGAACGAGAAGAAAGCATTTTGTTTCCTACCAAAACATTTTTCGGAAGCAGTCGAATTTTTCGAATGTCTCATTTCAGCGGGCTAAATTTACTCAAAGAGGTATGTATAGTATTTGAGTTTTTATAATTTCGGTTTCAGATATAGTGAAACTCAGGATATAAAGATTCAGTACACAGAGAATCACGTAAGCATGCGGAGGAAGAGAAATATCCAAAATGGCAATGTTCCTAATATGAAATACTAGCAGGATCCTTATATGGTATATAAGGATCCTTATACTATATAGGGTCATGCTTATGTGAATTAAAAGTGAACTATAACAACTAAATTTTAATTAATTTAAATTAGGCCTAAAATATTTTATTTTTATATGGAAAATTACGGTCATTAAGTTAAGGGGAGGGAGACTTGTTACAATGTACAATTTGCAAAAGATGGTCTCATGAAAAGTGTGCCAGTTATAGTCTCATGAAAGGTGGAGAAAATACGTTTGTTTTCATTGTTCTGCAAAGTAAAAGTGGAATAAAATTTTTCACGCCTTAAGGTAGGCTAATCTTGTAAGTTTGAACCGTTCTTTCTATATATAGGCTATTTGTTTCTCTTATTTGTCAGACGTGGGTTGCATCTATTCTAATCCATGGAGAATAGATTTTTTTTTGTATATAGAACTAAATACTTATTCCAAGGTAAAAGGAATTATATTACAGCAGTAAAGATAATTATATTACAATTTACAAGATACATGAATAGGTCCATTAGAATTATCTTTGCAATACGTAAAATTTTGTATTTCTTCTAATTTGTTATCTTAATTATCAAACTACCGTGTTTTAATTATCTTAAGAATGATATGTGAGTTTTTTGCTTATTTGCTTTATACCAAATGCGATAGGTGTATATGACAACTCAGGTGTTTATATGTATTTCGTTCTACTATTCCATATTAAGATCAGGTAGTGTTCCATATTAGGAGCGGGGTGTGCTTAATATAGGAAATTGAGTTTCTTTGAATTTTGTAAATCATTGATGTGGGAAAAAAATTCACACTCGCATTTTGTTTTGCAAAAGTACCACAATTCTTATAGTGTATAATACTTATATCTTGAAACACACATTTCTGAGATATAAACAAATGTTCCATATTTGGGGACTTTACCCTATTTATTTTAGAATAAAGGTTCATATTTTAAAAATGTATGATTTTAAAATATATAAATATATAGAAATATATGAAAGTAACAATGAAATATTGTATTGTCATCCGACTTACGTCGCTGTGCAAAATTTCATCATTGTATGACGTCAGGAAATGAGTTAAATTAACGTTGCGAGGTTTGAAGACAAAGTTGAATCATCGTGAGTTTTAGAAAAGCATGTAATGAATAAGGGAGGATACAGCTTAAGTTCTTTGAAAAATCATTAAAGATATGTGCACTCAGAGTCACAGAAAATGGACAATTGGAATTAGGGATGGTATCGAGACGAGACGAGACTGGCATCAGTCTCGTTCTCGTCTCGAATTTTTAGGACAGTCTTGGTCTTGGTCTCGTCTCGATCTGAAAATTACGGTCTTGTCTCGGTCTCGAGTCTTGACACGTTAGTCTCGGTCTCGTCTCGAAAGACGATAGACTTTAAAATGTTGCCGTCCCTTGACATATCTGAAATGGGTACGCAGGCTTTCCGATCTCAGTGCAAGAACTAGAATATTAATATGATATTAACATAGTTCGTTATATTATTATTTTTCAGTTTCGATTAGAAATAATATTCTGAAATAGAGAGCAAAACATTACTACCGATATTTTAATGTAATAAAGAGTTTTAGATAGAATGCATAGAATACCAAACAAGTGAGATGCATGAAAATATTTCTATTCTAGAAACGGATCCATTTTATACCACAAATTGCGAAATTGGTATAAATAGCATTGAAGTTTTGCTATTTCTAAATTATATTTAAATTGCTGAATAACTGTTACGTTAAAAATAAAAAATAAATACATTTTAGTCTAAATTTTCTACCAGATTTATAGAATTATATGAACGTAAACTGTTAAAAAAAAATTCGGAAATATTTCTGAGAAAAGCTAGGCAACCACAGCTGCCTCGGAATTTTCAGTATTTTGACTAATAAAACGTATCCATCATACAGTTCTCAGGAATTTTGGGAGCAAACGAAAAAAAAAAAGTCTAAAATAGATTTGAACACAAGTTACTACTGCTCTAAATTTCCGGTTAAAAGGAAACAGTATAGAGTGTTAGAATTATGTTAGCTGAATACATTTTAATCATTTACGTAATTGTCAATTAGAGTTTGGAATTCCCAATCGCTCAAAATATTTCCAATTTCTACCAAAAATAAGAACTGGCAAAATGGCGGTAGCAAACTCGTCATCACCATTGCATGCACAGCTACGATAAGAAACAGTTTTCTCATTCTGCACATGTGCAGAACTGAAAACGCAAAATTTCCAGATATTCATACTAAAAGTCTGAGTTTTCCTCCATTACAGTGAAACAACAAGAAATACTAAAAAATTCAGCGAAACTTCGCCGAGAATTCCTAGCAATGTTAACAAAATTTTTAACAGTGTACAGTACGTGACACAAATTTTACTTATTATGAACTTTTGTACAAGGACATATAATCAAATACAAAGAAAATGAAAATAGCATTTACCGAACTCCACAGCCACACGAATCAATTAGTTATACAATACTGCTCATGGCTGATTCATAGAACGGATTCATAGCTATGGATTACAGCTGCACGTCCATACATTAAAGCAAAAAGAAAAGAGTGAAATGTGTTCCCGGTAGGCGCTACTTTCAAATAACATATTGTGTGAAACTTATAAACTGGAATAAGCACCGTGGTGTTTCAAATAAGCCGTGTTATCACATTAAAATGTCATTCCAACAATCCTACCAAAGCATAACTTAATAGATAAAAAATTAACTTTACTATCTCAAAGGCATACTATGTATAATCTTATATTCCCTCTATATCCGTCTGTCAAGAACTTTCGACTCAGGAACTACTAGGGCTAGGAAGGTGCTTGAGTTGTCGTTCGAGAAGTCTCGGCTAAACTTCACCAATGACATACAGATAATCCAAATTTGACGCTCGCTTTGTCTCACTTAATTAAAAAAAAAAACTGTTTTATCGAATGTACAGATATATTTACGTGACAGGTTGTGGAGAATTTCCTCTGCATAAACTAAGAAGTTCCTACAGGGAAACTTTATACAACATTTAGGTCTTAGCAACAAGTGCTGGAAAGCCTTATACAATCGCTATGTCTGCCTGTCGATAACTTTCAAATCAGGAACTACAAGGGCTACAGAGATAGTTGAGGTGCCGTTAAGGTGTCCCGCGACTGAGAACATTAGATTGTCTCCATCTTTTCTAAGGTACCGGTTAATATTGGGAAAATCTTTCCAGTTTTTACAAATATGATAAGGAAATGCTGTAAGAAAAGATCTATATTACAATTTAGACAGTTTGGCTTCTTGACATATGCTTTACAGTCTTTACGGGATCAGTCTAGCAGAGGCTGATATAAATGGGAGAGTGTCAACAGAAGTAAAAGACTTCCAACAGGGAGAAAGCATGAGGTTGAAAATTCGCAGAAGAAAATAAATGTCTGTATCTATTCGTCTCTGAATTAATCTCCAACACTTTTATTTTATTATTGAAAGACAACAGAAAATACTTTGCCATTGATAACTTGACTCCTTATATGACGTGACTCCTTTAAACTATAACATGTTAAATAAAATTTATCAGAATGAAACTAATTGCCACAAGACTTCTTCTAGTATGAAACATCAACAAAAGCATTAAGTTAGTGTTATCGACATTCATGAAATAAAGCTTATAATCTCGATTGAAACGAGAGTCTCGAGGGATAAGTCTCGGTCATGCTCTCGTCTCGACTAAATCTCGATGCATAGTGTCTCGGTCTCGTCTCGATTTCTGAACCTTAGTCTCGGCCTTGGTCCTGGTCTCAAATTCGAGACGAGGCCAAGACCAGTCTCGGTCTCAGTACCATGCCTCACTGGAATACATTCTAAAGCTTAGAGGTTGCACAATATGGCATTAATGAATCAGGATTTGTCAAACATTTCAAAAGAACATTCCATAATCGAAACGTACTCTACATTAGCTCGGTGTAGCTAGTTTTGTGTAATTCATCAGGCATTTTCGATGAATATCGGTGCACTTTAATCTCGATCGTCACATTAAAGGAATCTTTTTGAAACGAAGTTAATAATTAGTGAGTTTCAGATTTCCTCAATTGAACGAAGACAAAAATACTGCAAACCCTCAAGTTATTTTTTTATTATTAGTGTTTGTACCAAAAGAGCGAAAAAAGCAGTATATTTTAAGCAAGATCTCACAAATGAGACGTAAAACAGTTTGCTTAGCTCTGAAACTAAATATGTTCCCTTTTTTTCATAAGGATAAACACAGAGCATCGTTCAACTGATGCAAAATTTAGTGTGGGTATTCATATTTAATTTCAGATCGATTAACACGCCCACATCTATTGGCACAATGTTGCCATGTTATGCAGATTTTAGTCTCTGCATGGTTTCTTTCACCAACAAATCTCTCTGAATGCAGTGGGTCAATAGTCCACATATAAACACGCAGAGGACACTGAAATCAAAGCATTGGCGATCCAATACATTCACATTTTATTCATTACGAAAAAGTTCATTTCTCGGGATTAAGGCATCTGCTAGTTTATAGGAAATATTGGACACTCTTACTTTCTCTTGATTTTTTTAAAAATACTCACTGGGTTTATATTTATCTATTTACTTTTTATGGGTAGATGCGAAGAGAAGCATGTAACACGCCCGTCACATACATGATGGATGAGGTTCCTCCGTGAGTAGTCATGCGCGTACAATGATAGACAGTGGCCAGAACCTTTAGTTTAGGTAACATTTTAGCATTAGTCTGGTGAAACTGAGGAGAACCGTGTAAAATCAATTAGTATGGTAGGACGCAAGACGTGAACCTGCTTACCTCCTCACTAAAGTTTCCAAATCCACAACTGTAAACACTAAAACACAAGGGGGGGGGAGGAGGAAATGACACTGGAAAACATTTAAACCTCTCTTTTGCGTAGGTTACGAAGAGCTCCATCAAGTACTGTACAAGTGTGTTTCAATATGACCAGTATCATTAAAAGTATTGAAGTGATCTTGGTTACGGTAACTGATTTTAGATAAACACGGTGGAGGCGACGCGATTTCGAGTCTCGCTCACGTCGGCCTTTCTTATCTAGATTTCTTACGGTTTTCATTAGTACTACAAGGCGAAGGTCGCGATGGTAACTAGAACACAAATTTTCTTATTCCTTCTTTAACGTTCACAGTAAGACGTGATGACATTTAGTCCTACGGCGCTGTCAAGGCCAGAAATATTTAAGCTTACAGTTTCACTGAAATGACCACAGTACAGAAATATAAACAAATGTCAAATTTCCAAAGTTGAAATGGAGGCAACTTCCGATATTTTTCTGTACATCAAGCCTCTGTAGGTACAGATACAATTAATATTAAAGAGTGAAAAGTATGTGACTGGACCGGGGATCGAACCCGGGACCTTTGGGTTACCGTCCCAATGCCCTACCACTGCGTCACCCAGTCGACCCGCTTCCCCATCACACACCTTTCACTCTTGCTGTCGATGTTTATCTAAAATTTTCTGGTTGAATAAAAACTCTTTCTTCATCAATTAGTCCGACTGTAGGAACTTCGAGAAATCGCTCATATGAATTAAGAGAGAGATTAGATTATCATTGACAAATAATTTCTAAAGTAACTTGTAATTGCATTACTAGTTACATTAAACCCTCTGACAATGATAAGGACATCTTCAAACTCGTCAGTATAGAGACATCTGTAGTACAGATGACGAAGGTCTTAGAGAAGATTAGGGTTTTATCGATTGATGTTTTGCAGAATTTTTGTTGGTTTCACCAGGGGAATGTCAGATAGTACATATAATAGAGGCCACAGAACGCCATTCCTCCGAGTTGTGAAGGGTTTGTGTCGTGGGTGCTTGCATAGTGAAAATGTAAGTAACACATGCAGTTTGCAGAATTCGCAAGCTAGCGAACAAGCAGAAGAGAAGCTGCCACGTGACCAAGGTGCATTCAAAATCTGGGTTTATGCACTCTGATTTCCTTCGATCACGCCAAGTGAATCCATGAAAGCAGCTACCACAAATCAAGACAAGCGATGTTGTTTTCCATTATCTTTCTCCATGGACATCGCAAGCAAGCTAGGTAAAACGAAAACAGCAAGCTTTACCGAAGACAGGGGGAATATTTTACCCTCAATACACTTGAACGCGCTGTTCTGTCCGGGCGTCAGGCCTCAACATACAATTAATGTTCATAACCAAATCATAAATTTCCTCTGAGTCACATGATACAGGATGAAGAAAAAAGTTATTACTGCACGGCAGAGCATTGTACTTCACGCATGTTCTAACTCTTTTGCTAGATCATCTTGCGATCAGTGAAACACCATCGTCCTTTTAACTCAATCAATCAACTTGTCTGATAGAAGTAGTCTGACAAAGAGGTGTTCAACGCTTCAATCTGAACGCTAAATGCACGAATACCAACGAAACTAAGTGTATTCAGCCTACGAAAAATACAAAGTTTAAAAAAAAAAAAAAACTTTAACAATAAATTTCATTTCTACAATTGAATAAAGTTTTATTAATAAAGTTTCAAAAATGAAGTTTATATATATATTTTTCTCTGTACTAGATTCGAAAGAGAAGTTGAAGTTTAAAATTTTCTAGTAAATTTCTCGGATGTTGTTTTTTCTTCCCTTCCCCCCCTCCCCTAGATTTAGTGTTCGCAATGAATTAAAGGGTTGAGGTCCGAACAAGTACACGCTCAGGTTTTGCCTAATTTGGTGGCTGCGACAACGAACGACGACTTTTCACCTGCAACGTGTCAACCCGCTAACGCGACAACAACAAACATTTGACGTGGCTGCTTCGTTAGCGTCCTCTGTTCGAGTCACTCGTTCGTTTTTCCACTCTCTCTTTTTTTTTTTTTTTAAAAAAAAAAAAGAACCTTTCTTCGTGGGATGAGGCATGTTTCGTGCTCGCCATGTTGACGTTCAACTCCAGATAGAGAATATAATAAACCGGTGAAAGTGGGGAAGAGGAAAGAGAGATGGAAAAGGGACAGAGAAAAAAATATATAAAAGGAAAAATCGTGTAGACAGCGTAAAGAGAAGAGAGATGGCGATGTCATAGTTCAACTAAGGAAGGAAGAAAATAAAGTCGTTTCGAGGAAACAAAAGACAGTCTGACAAATGAAGTGCTCTCGAGACAGGGACAATAAAAAATAGATCTTTACAAGGATCTTCCCTTCCTTTTTTTTTTGTATTCATTTGCTCAAATCATACAAAACATTGTTTTTTAAAAGAACTATGATTGACAGGATTAGTATGGTGGACTCTTATCAATTTTAACGATATCAATAATCTTCAAAGACAATTTGTTATGGTCAGCCACTGGAATCACAAGATATAGAGAGGCAGTCACAACTTTAATAGTTCATAATGGGGTTCATAACACGAAATAATTTATCAACAAAGTGAAGAATATTTAGCAACAGTTAAAGTGAAACAAGTTCTGGCCATAAACCTAAAAGTTTGCGCTGTTATAATGAAATTGAAAGAAGATGAATGCCTTAACCATAGAGTTAGGAAGAAAATAGAGAGAACATACATGACGTCACATGAAGCCAAATTCCGGTTCATCGGCAGCCATCTTGTGTGGCCCCATTAGAGTCCCTCTATACCGATTACTGTGAGGATTGCCTTTTTCAATACAAGAATGAGAGCACCTCAGAGAGGCAATACTCGGAAAAGAGGGTCTCTGAATATGGGGCCACAAGATGGCCGAATGCCTCGTCCCTTCTGTCTCTTGGCTTCATTCCCCTCTCCAACAATACAGCCTAAGGTTCCCTCTATTTATATTCCTAACTGTATGGCCTTAACGTTTATAGAACTAACAGGTTGCCTCGAACTAACAAATCTGCAAGGATATTGGAATTACAGGGTAGGCCAATATTAGAGAAATAATTGAATCCGTACGTCAAAGCGTCAGTCCGCCATCTTGGTTTGCAGAGATGAAGAAGAGTATGAAAGTTGCCACAAAACAACAGTTAATTTGATGAATTTACGCTAATTACTTTCACTATGTATTTACTAATCTCCTAAATTTCGGGTGGGCATGCCAAAATGGTGGACTGACATTTTGACGTTCGGATTAAAATTTATTTAAATTTTGGCCTATCCTCTAATTCTAACATCCTTGGAGAATTCAATGACGTCACGTGTGAGACAATCTGTTAATTCCATAAACGTTGAGGCAATTATTTTCTTTCATTTTCATTATAACAGCGCTAACTTTCAGGTTTATGGCCAGAAATTGTTTTAGTCTAACTGTCGTTAAATATTCTTAACTTCGTTGATAAAATAGTTCGTCTGATATTTGTTTCATTGTCGTCTCATTACGTCCATGTCCATCAGTTTTCTACGATCATGTCCACCAGTCTTTCTGCGATATATGCCGACAAACACCTGAGCTACGATAGACATCTGAGCTAACTTTAATACATACAGTAAATTCGTCACTTTTCTTGCTATATATATTCCAGAAATTTCATGCATAAATAATTTAAGACAAAGTTTATAGGGAAATATTGTAAGCATAATGGATGGAAAAAAGTGTCTGGTCTTCCGGAAGGCATGATAAGCTTTCAACTTTGTTCTAGATATTATTAACATTTCGTCACATAAAAATTAAGAGAATTTCATAGAATATGTGTACAGATAGTGTAAAATTTAGTTTATTATTTTTTACAGTGTGGTGTAATGGGAAATACTCCATCTCCAGTTGAATTTTTTTAAGTCGCTATTTCTAGCAATTTGATGGTCTTAAGGGAAAAAGCGGACAAGTCCAAAAAACGGACTAGTCTATAAAGCTGACAAGTCCAAAAACAGGAGAAGTCGGAAATTAAAACAAAATTTGTCTATCTTTTAATGGCTTCTTATGGCTTTCCCCATACATTCGGCAAATTGTGTCTTGGATTTTTTTTTTTAATGAACAAGTTTTGACCACCACATAGAATTAGTTGCAAGTAACAAGCTGTCATTATTTCAAAAAGTTAATTTTTGATCTAGTTCGTTTTCTGCTAAAAACCATTCATTGCAATATCTAATCGGGACAGTATGATATATCTCTTTAAATTACACAGTAGGACAGTACATATAACAGTTTAGTATACATAACTGCAACCAAGTAAACCTTGGCTTGTACTAATTACAGTTCGACCATTATTCTCGCATCGCTAATATTGACATGACTAATAGCCAAGATTGTATATCAATAGGTATCATATTACGCATTAACACCATGAGTCTTACTACAATACAACATTACAATGTATTTATCGTCAGTATTATACGTTAAATACATGATTACGTATCATTACAATATTTCACAATATTTCAGCAAAAGAAAAGCACATCGTAAATAACGCAAGATTGCTGTAGAAACGAACAATGGCAGGCAGATGGTGAAAAGCGAAAAATGAAAATGGGTGAACTATTCTAGAAAGTGAAAAAAAAAACAAATAAAACAGAACAACAATTCATAACCAATTTATATTAACTTGATTTAATCATATATTCTAATGAGCATTTGATTGTGTCCACGTGATCTTTTGTTAATTAAAACATTATTATGGCCTATTTATTCATGATGATAAAGTTTAAAAAGGTACTGCTGAAACTTAATTATAATAATCAAACATAGTCATATGCTTAGTTCTAAAATTACACTGGTGCCCAAAAGTATGGGAAAGTTAGACAACCTGCGGAGGTCGGATAGAACGGAAAGGTGGACTGATGATGCCATTAACCAGGTGGGAGTTAAATTACGTACTGGATGCACCACAGAGGCAGTTTCGTCAGTTGGAATGGTGATTTCATAAATAGCGTGCCTCCAAGTGGACCTTAAAAAAGGATTTTTCTACGCTTCGATTTATTTTAACATGAAGTTTGTTGCTCGACTGTTCATTCTGGTTCATTACTTACCATTTTCTTCAACATTCTCCTACATCATAATGACAGTTCGTGCAGTACACGGAGACCTGAACGGTCTAAGGCACGACAAACGTGTAGACATATATGAAAGGACATCGAAGAGGAAAAACAAACAGAAAGTAACAGTTCTACGGCAGAATTAGATTTTAATGAGACATGACCCCAAGGGCGCAAAACCTACACATACAAGAGCATGAAGAACCTAGCGTTTGCGGTGGATGTTGACCATCTATATAACGTGTGGTCATCCCTGGCAGCTGCACAGGACTCCCAGCGATGTGGTATGCTTCTAATCAGGGCGCTGATGAGGTCGGCTGTAATACGTTCTCACTCTTCTCGAAGGGCAGTACGCCTGTAATTTCCCAATGCACTCTACGCATGTTCGATTTGGTTCAGGTCTAGGGACCATGCCGGCCACTCCATGCGTTGGATATCCTCCCTCTGAAGAAACTCTTCCACCAGGTTTCCTACCGAGCCGCCGTAGCTCAGTGGTAGAGCGTAGGCGTGCATTTGAGAGGTCGTGGGTTCGATTCCAGCGGCCAACTATACTGACTGAGGTTTTCCCAGGGGTTTTTCTTAGTCACACCAGGCAAATGCCCGGATGGCACCTTCAAGACAGGCCCTGGTCAACACCTTTCTGAATCCTTTTCCCTCCCCCATCCCGGCCTGAGCCTTAGATGCCTAAAGGTCGTAAATAAATTTAAAAAAAAAACAGGGTTATTCGATGCCATCTTAGTTATCATCCATGAAAATTAATTATGGACTCACTGCATCCCGCCACAAGCGCACATGAGGGTCCAGCACCTCGTCTCTGTACAGCCGAGCAGTGCAGTGCCTCCCTCGAAGATGTGTAGTTCTGTACGTTCATTGAGCATTATGCCAGTCCACATCAGTACACAACAGCCACCACAATTCCGGTCCCTTTCCGTGATGTTCTGAAGATTGTAACGAGTTCCTTGTTCTCTCCAGACCAGTATGCATCGCGACTCATCGGAGAGAAAACACTCGGGCAGATTATTCCATGGTCCAATGCCGATGTTCCTCACTCCAACGTAAGCGGGCCCGCCGTTGTACAGGGTTGAGTAGCCATACACACTACGAGGCGTCTGGTGTAGAGACCAGCTGTATCCAAACGTCGGTATATAGTTTGCCTTGAAACCCGTGGTTATAATGCTGCTACTAGCTTTCATGTCCATTGCTGGACAGACATATGCTCATTACGTCGTATGGTTAGTGTCACATAACGGTCCTGCTGAGGGGTTGTGACATGTGGGCGACCTCGTATGGAGCGTCCTCGGATGTCTCCTATGGGTGAAAACATACGCCATAGCCTGGAGGTCGTCTGCACGACTTCTGTCTGAGTTGGTCCAATTTCCAGTAGCTCGATTATTTTCCTCTGCAATACGGGATTTAAATTGCGTCCTCATGGCATGTTACAGCCCGTAACACTCACTCACATCACAGACAAGCACCTCTGCTCTTCACGCGAGCACTAACTCCACTGATGCGCGACGTGCTGTTCTCCGGTGGGTGTATGACACTATTATTGTCTGTGTGACGAGTTTGATGGACGTCGCCATCTTACATTGCTAGCACATGCCGCCGTTCTCTAACACTTTATGCATTCATTGCCCAGTTTTCCTCATTATGCTATATAAGATAAAATGAATTTTATGGGCGGTAACAGCACTATGGCTTACGCCCGTCCCGAATCATTATGCTATATATTTGGATATTAGTGTAATAAGAAGAAGTCATCAATTTGCTTAATTTGAATTCGTGCGTCTTAATCAAGCAGTTGAAACGACGGAAATACCTAACATCTCCAAATCAAACGGGTTAAAACTGCATTATTTTTTTAAAAAAAGCCCAGTGATTTCCAACTATTTTCAGATTGATACCGTAAGTTTACGCTGCGATCCCATTCTTTCAAAGGAGCGGTCTTGCTCAGGCTCCAATCGCTGACTAATCTTGTAATCATGGGGGGATCTCAGGTTGGATAACAGGTTCGGAATCAACTTAAAATTCAAGTCCAAATGATTATTTTAAAATTTATCTTCATCCAGCATGAGGTAGTTACAAGTGAACATAGATTCACCTTCACCACGAATCATCGGGTTACAAACCTATTTCCGGACAGAAAACTCAACATAAAAATTAATGGGAACAATTTACATAATTAAAAATTTAATTTTGCGTGTAATATTAATAACTGTATTTTAATCATGAATTTGCACATTTCGCACTGCCAGTGGAATGCTTGTTAACACATGGATGGAAACAATATTTGCACAGAGCGTTTCTTATGCATGGTGTATGGCATTGTACATGTTCAAAATGACTGATAGATAAATAATCCCCTTAGCAGTATTCAGTGATGGGAGTTCTTTTTCATTCAGAAAAGGAAGCCATGCGAATAGAAGTCAACTTAATAAGGAAGAAGACCATTTAAAATTAATGGTGAAGTAATAAATTTAATTGTTAGAAAACTGGATTATTATCTGTGGAGCTGTTACCCCAGCGTTATTAACCGGAATATCTGGAATTCAATATATACGAAACGCCATCTATATAAAAGAAAAACTAGTACTATTTACGGTAAATGAAATTTCATCACAACAACATATTGAAGTGAATGTAAATGCAGTCAGACTCAACTATTTATCCTTTTCTCTGTACTGTAGTATACTATGAATATATGAAGCACGAAATTGATAAACAAATTTAGAAGTTTCTCTCTGCTGATTCGCTCTCTCTCTGTCTCTCTGATTTCAGATATAAAACCAGTCCATTATACATGTAGTACATATCAGTTTCATTCTGGAAGCGACTCCCAAATCATGGAAATTTCACTCAAAATTAATTTTACCAAGCCCTTTGGCTATCGGCCGATCTCTGTTTTATTTTTTTTTCAAAATTAAAAAAAAAATCAAATATTAATTAAATGAGGAAGCTGAGCTTCATAGACTAGAATATTGGGCTTAAATCTACGAACAATATTTTTTTAAAAAAAGATCATTATACAGTCAAAAGAAGACCAAAAACGATTAGGAGACGAACTGATGTTTGTAAACAATGAGATTCTTTAATTTTACTTCCGTTTTATGTTTCTCAAGATTGAGCTACGTTCTTATATTTCCCATGGCTCCATTACACGATACGAACTGTAAAAGCAAAGCACATGTCTGGATATCAAATTTCATTTCACTCTGCAAACCAGAGGCAAAAAAAAAAGTTCCAAACGTTTCAGTTGTACTATCGACGCCAAAAAGAAGTATCCACCCAGATTTGGATGTAAAATGACTTTCTTTAAACACACTTTTGTTCTGAGAAACAAAGTTTCCTTTGGATGCTATTTTAATTGTTTTTTTTAATCATAAATAGTTTTCTTTGTTCAATTAACGCATCCATCTTCAGAATCATATGATTTCCGTTTTCATATTTTTTTTATAATGATGATGAAGGTAAAAAATATCTATCAGAAAATAAGTAAATACGAATTCTTTTTTTAAAAAAAAATCATCTTTAATCTCTTAGAAATGTATATCAAATGCGCTGATAAGGATCTGAAGATGATTTTGCACAATTACGTTAGCAACTCTTTCTTTCTGCAGACTTAAAATTCGCATATGACGTATAATTTTACCCAATTAAACGTTGCATAGAAGACGTGGCAAGCTTAGATTGGCCATAGTGATACGTTCGGAGTCTTTTATCCCATTGTACGGCCGGTAGTAGAAGGTAGTCATAACGTTTCAAGGAGTAAATTATTACATTACATGTGATTTTTTTAACTTATAGCAAATTTAGCGCAAAGATACGTTTGTCTTCCTTTCAAAATGAAACTTTACATGTTTCAGGATATTTTAAAGAAATCAGTTGTTTTTAAGAAGTACATCAGGTGAGAATATTTTTTCGTTGCTCCATACTGTATATGTACGTATGTATGTCCCTGTGGGGATGGATGTGTGACTGGGTGTGCAAGGGTACAGTGCACAATCATATTTATTAATATTAAATCACTGACAGGCAAAATACATATAAAAAATAAAATAACAAAAAATCCTTGTCAAAGAACCAAAAGGCTAAAACACATAACTGAATTCGAAACACGATTTGACAGTTGTCAATGTAATTAAAAAGAAGCCACCAAAAAACAGCACAATAGAATTATTAAATAAAAATAACAAAATAACGAATTAGAACAAAACAACCGATATAATGCTCTTTGTTCTGATGCTCTGTAAGTCTGTTTTTTTCCCTCTTCTCCAACCATATTCACGAAAGTGAAAATTGATGGATAATCAAAATATTTTTTTTTTTCAAATATAAAAATAAATGTGACAACACGATTGTTTATGACCAGACAAACCGCAAATGTCACATATTAATCTCAGAGATATCATCACGGCAAAAGATTATATCATTATATGGACACAAATACGCATGGATTATACTGTATATCCGGAGAAATATTTACAGTATGTCAGGACGCTCCGAGCATGGAATAAATGATTTTATTATTTATGGCTTTCAGGCATCTAAGGCTCAGGCCGGGATAGGGGGATGGGAAAGAATATGGGAAGGTGTTGGCCAGGCCCTATGTTGAAGGTACATTCCTGGCTTTGTTTGGTGTGACAGGAAAAACCCTGGAAAAAATCTCAGTCAGGATGGTTTAAAGCGACAACGTTGGTTAGCATTTTTATTTAGATTGTTATTAGATGAACAAATGAAAGGGGTTTGAATGGAAAAGTCAAGAAACAAACATATGCTCTCTTATTGCTTTCTGCCATATTATCCTTCACTGCGCCCTCCTTTATTCTATGATAGAAGAAATGCTGACATAAAGCTCCAATAAGTTGTCTCCGCCTACAATGCTTTCCTCGGTTTTTGTTCTCGTTAATTACTAATTTCCTTATAACAGAAGTGTTTACTTACATAACCAAGAATGTAACGAGTACCGACTAAGATGCTTTCCCCGGCTTTTCTTCCCGTTACTTCCTAATATCCTTATAACAAAAGCGTTTACTTACATAACCGAGAATATAACAAGTATCGTAGTTACATTTTAGATAAAAAAAATCGTGTTGCTTTTGTTGTCGTTTAACGACAATGAAACTTAGCGAGCAACCATGTTACATTTCTCAAAAGATGAGTAACGAATATGATTATAACGGGATACAGTAAAGCATTACTTTTGTCGTCACCTAAATTGTAACACTACATTGATTGTAACGATACCTTCTTTTCACTGAATAAATACAACAGATTAGGAAAGGCTTAGAAACGAATGGAAAGAGAAAAAAAAAGTAAGGATAACACAGACTAAGTTGTAGGAATGAGTACTTAATAATAGTCTTGAATAATTACTTTTATGACAAGAACCATTTAACGGGGAACGAAATTATGCTACGTGCAACTAAATTTCCGGTCTTCTTTAATCGACTAACGTAATGGGTTACAACTTTCAAAAGCATGAAAGAAGTACAGTGCGTACCAAGTTCTCAGAACGAATTTTTATGGTATCCTAAGTAAATTTTATAACACAGTCGCCTAACGAGTAACGAATTTAAGTTTTAAATCTCTAATAATCCTTCCTTGAATTAATGAAATTAGTGTTTCTTTATTTTTTTTTTAAAAAAAAGTTATAAACAAACAAATGACAGGAAGCTTCGAATAAAAAAATTCAGCAAACAAAAACCAGTCGCAGCACTGTTTGATGCTGCTTCATTTGACCTTCGTTTATTTCTTGTTTTTTTTTCTTTAAATAAAAAAAAATATGGTAACCATCACATACTGTCATCAGATGTGTCGTTCTTCACTCTACAGTACGAACGGAATGCCAACGTAGAGAGCTCTAACTAGATTTCAGCGTCGACCGTGATGCGTTTCACGCCCTCTCATGGAACCTAACGATTGATGCTTTTCGTGAAGAGGTTTGACGAGACGTGAGGCGCACTTAGAAACGAAAAACAGTGTTGGGGGTGCGAAAAAAAAAACACACACAAAAAAAAAACAGTAACAACAAGAAATAAAGAGCCATTTCCAGACTAGGGTACGAAGTGCTAAATAAATGCTTGAACCGTAGCTCAACGCTAAAAACTAACAAAAAAAAAAAAAAAAAGGTGTGAAAGTGATTTAGAAGGATGATGGACCTGGTAAAAAAAAAAGAAAAGAGTTACGAGAAATGAGGCATCAATAATGACCTGCGAACAACCACATCGATCTTTATAGTCTGACAAGTAAGAGGGGAAATATATAGGACACAGTGTTAGATATGCACACATGTATATCTATTGGAATATACATTATAACCCTACATGAAACATATCCATTATCAGACCAACCGAATCGTATAATGATATGCGTTCTGATATTGATCAGCTGTATGTGTGTGTGTGTTGTTATGGCCTAGGATGATGGGTTGATACGTCATGCTGACGCAATTGAAATAGTTCAACAGTGCAGATAAACATTTGTAAACACACATTCTCTCTCTCTCTATATATATATATATATGATTCTAAAGTTTTTTTTTATTTTCAGCGTCGATTATACATCCTGTATATACATTATCAAGGGGGAAAAATAATTACAAACTGTTGAAAAATACTCTTTTGGGAATTCAATGTTCACATGTTATCCTTTTACCTTTCCAATGATTTATTTCGGATTTCGTTAGAAAAAAAAAAAACAGTCTAGACTGTTCTGTACAAACTTAATTTTGTTCCCTTTTTTGAGCAAAATAATAACAATAACAACAACAAATTAATGCTATATTATGTTCAGTTATGATCCACCTCCCAAACCATCGTTCATTAAGAGAGGGGAAAAAAACAAATTGTATATTTATCATAAAGTACGCTCCATTAAATGTACAAAACAAAATAAAAGAGAAAAGCCTGTTTTTTTGTTTTTGTTTAAAATATGTTTTTCTTAATCCACAAACACATTTTGTTGTTTTTGCAAACAATAAATAAACAAAATGGATTTTTTTTTTATTAAACTACTCAAAATAAATTTGGAATGTTTTTTGTATGTCTGGTTTGGAAATCGGTACATTCACCAACTTTGGGAGTGTCGAATGTAGTGAACAGAAATAAAATTCTTTTTATGACGTCAAATTTTGTAGACACACCCACACACACAGCACTTGACGCAAACAAAAAACTGGCCACAAAAATTGTTTTAAATACAAACAGAAAATACAATTTGTGATATGATGATTTTTAAAAGAAATAATCTATAAACTCTTACAAATCAATAAGAACACAACCATGTAAATATTTTTTAAAAAATGTTGTCAATTTGTTTGGACAAAATGGGATATCGTTGCTCAGTTTTTGTACGATGTTTTGCCAGTCTCTCTAAATGGAAACCAAAAGTAACAGGCATTGTAACAAAAGTTCATCCTTCCATTGTTGGATAGTTACCAGTTAGAAGAAACGAAACAAAAGTAACAGGCCACGATTGCAGAATACTAGTGCCCTTCGTAACGATGTTGCATGGTATGGACATCTTCGTGAAAATATTTACGCTGTTCGTCTGCAACAATACTCAAGCCTCCTGGAGAAAAATCAAGGAGCAAGTGCAAAACGGGGGGTTTTGAGAGTGAAATTCTGCAACCACATGTTCTTAAATTTATGCAATACATCAGCAAAATTGGATACACCTGCAGTAGTGTGCGTCGAAAAATGACTTTTCCGATTTTGGTATGGTAATAGCGCAGGATCGTTACTCCATCACATCGGTTTTTTTAAAGGAAAATAAAAGTAACATTAAAATCGGTTAATGTCTTGAACCTCCGCCGAGGCGTTAAATTTTTTTTGGAAAAGTGCCCTAACAGTGCAATATACAAAAATTCGCAAAAAAATAAATGACTTTTTAAATCGAAAATGTAATAGAGCGTAATTGTTGATTCAAAGTACTAGAAAGATATATAAAATTATCCCGTTATAGAAATAGATGTTATAATTGCTTCTTCAGTGCTCAAAATTGTAATATTATCTCCCACAGCAATTTACAGTCCATCACTGATCCGAGCAAAATTCGGCGGGAGCAATTAACACTGGTGAAGAGGACAAAAGAAGAACACACGTCCAACACTCAAGCAATGAAAATCAAAAGCTTTTACTCTCGCGCGAGGGTTTACGAAACTCTAGTTCTGGACAAAACTGAAGAATCTTCAAGGTTAAACTGTAAAATGAAGACAAAAGAACATGTTATCTTCGTTGAAGTGCTTGTGACACTGGAAAAGAACTGGAGTAATGAGTCATATCACTCAAACAAATCTCTCCAACGTCTGGTTTACCTTCGTCACTGCAACAAGCGCTGTCCTTACGATATCTTGCTGAGAATGTCGATGGCAGTACCAAAGGAAATACAATTTACGGAGGACCCGTCGGCGATACTATTCCGCAATACGAGTCTGACATTATAACACTTCGATTGCTGAACCGTAGTTAACAGACTGAGAATCTGAAGGATTTGAGCACTGATCAGAAATACCTCCCAGAAATATGTTAATAAATCAATTCAGAAATTTGCTCACTTCATGTGGCTTGGCGTAAACCTGGCGCTTTGTCAAAATCTTACTACGAGAAACCTAATACTGCTTTTGTATGTAGCAATAACAACACCTTCAGAAGAACTACAAAGTTTCACTGCATACGTAATGAAAGTTAACACACTGGTTTGGTTTTTAGATAAAGAAGTTTCCCTCACGCACTGATGATACGCAGAATTTTTAGGAACTGATTTGCTTCTCCCGATAACTAGATGATGACTACATGAAAATTATCGACTCCGTCCTCCGTAGGAATCCTTATTTCATCCATTCTGAGAATTTGCTTCTTCCTTGTCAGCATTATAAACGACGAGAGATGGGAAATAAGAATCATCAGATGACGATGAGTCCTAATGGCACGTGATCAGACAAAAAAAATTGTTGACAGAAGATTCGCATTTTCCTAGCTCCAGCACCTAAACTTCGGTGCTAATGATTTAATACGTAGAATTTTTGGCTAGAAGGAATGGCAACCCACGGAACCCCCGTTAACAATGCCCTTGCTTCAAGGACTATTTATAGAATTTGAATACAACTTGTAAACCGATTTTATTTTTTGTTTGTTTGCTTTTAAAACTGACGTGGTGGATCAATCCGTACTATTACCATACTTAAATCTAAAAATAGTAATTTCTCGACGCACCCTAACACACAGTAATTATCTCCTCTGTTACACAAAAAGATCGTGGCTTTCAAAGCGGACAAAGAAACTAACTAATGATTGATGAGCTCAGTGATCACTGAATATTTTCTCCCAGAGATTCCGGGCAGGATCGGGATATTTCCACTTCTTCTTTTGTTGAAACAGTAAATTTAGCTTCCTTTTCTTTTTCCATGAAAGATTACTCCATTTTTAATATTTCTTTTTTTTTTTATCTCTAATCCTTGAATTTGGAGTTTAGAAATGACAAGTGGTTAAGTCAATCAGAAAATTCCTAGTGTGATTTTAGAGAAGAGAAATAACAAAAAGAATACATTTCAAGGATTTAGCGAAAAAAAAGTAGAGAATAGAAAATTAGGACCCCTGAAAAAAATACATCTGGTAGCCATTGACAGAAGTCGTTTTCGGATGTTTTGTTTTTAAAAAAAATGAAACAATAAAGATTTTTCAAGGAAATTTATTCTTGAAAGCGGGGAGAAAGATAGCCAGGAATAAATGCTTTAATGTGTGAAAACTCCCGGGAAACCTGGAGTGAATGGTCACCCTAACTTAGCATTAAGCAATGTTTTCAGCAACTTATGTTATTCCTTGACATTTTGTGGTTCCTGGTGTCCCGGCTGTTTAACAGGCACACAAAACCAGCGGAGTTTCGCGAACCGAGTCTGTAAACCCCAAAAGTAATGCGACAACTTTTAAATTGCAGCAAATCCACCATCATGATCATTGTACCTGACACCAGTACGCTGCCTTACTCTGTGGCGACATTTTAATAGTTTCTCCCGTTGCATATTAAAACCAAATAAAGAGTATATCTTACATAGACACTGATTTTATTTTATCATTATTTTACCACGAAAGAGAGAGAGAACATTTAATTTTAAGTATGTTAAAAGTCATACATGATTAGTATTTCTAAAGGCAAATTCGAATTCTACGCACAAAGCTTGACTAGTGGTTGAGAGACTTTTGTAAACATGAAATAATGTCTTGTTGAGTAGTATTATGACTAATTTTATGGTCATACCAGTATTAAGAGGGAATTAGTTTAGTTTGTTTAGATAATGCTTTATCTTGAAGAGAAGGGATTATTATATGACCTGTTCTCAAAGAAAAATTGTGATTGTAGAGTCATCTTACGACGCTTTTCAGAAATAAATTCGATGTGGCTGCGTTCTAGAACTTTATGCTTTCATAATATTGTGTAGTAAGGTAATTACAATTTTCTAATTTATACAAGACTTTGAAAAACGGTGAAGATTCAGTTATTGGGCGTCATTTGGCTATGAAGTTTCAGAGTATTGTAAAATGTTTGAGTACGTTATAAGGCATAGTTATTTGACGAATTGAATGTTATTTGGACAGTTTGGAATTGAATGTTATATTTGTTACACGTAATTTTTGTTAACGTTTACGTAGGCGTAATCTTTCATCACGAGAATTCTAGATCCGTAAGAGCCTTAATAAGTTTTATTGTTATTTTGACAGTCAGTTGGGATGATCTTCCAGAGAAATAAAAAAAAGTCAACAAAAAAAAAACTGGATCATGAACATCTGGTGAATGAAGGCAAAGTTTGTACTGCCCCAAGACTTCGTGACATTATTTTTCTTTTTTTGACTGTGATAATTTGCTTTACACTTACTTGTCATATTAATCGGCCTGCAACATGTTTTTTCTTTTTTGCTTCGCGAAGCTGAGAGTGAAGTACAAGTGACGAGGAATTTAGGCGGTGGAAGAAGATTTAGACCTAGAACTAAACCATTTGTTAAAGAAGGATGCTCTTGGCCTTAACAACGCTGCTGGAACTGTTGTCCAGTGTCACAAGGAAAGCTACTTCAAGCATGATGGTGGTGGTGGAGTTAGAGCCATGGTAATACCTACTTTCTTGGGATCAGTCCGAGAATTTATTGACTGCACTACACAAATAGTAAATTAAAAAAAAAAAACAATAAAAATATCAACTCAAATACGAGAATAAAACATGTGGCTAAATCATGAACTACCGTAGACAACCAATCTATCAGTTTTGCCGTTATTTACTTTAGCAGACGAAAATATCCATCTACACTTGACTTTTATAACGTTACATTGCCAAAGTTTACATTGACCTAACTAAATGTAACGCATTATTTGTGATTTTGCATAGTGCCATGACTTCTTTCTTGTCTACACTCTAAACTTACAGAGGTTTTACGATGACAGGAGATCGGAATAAAATGACTTTTGGAAGGCCCAGATTATGAAGGAGGCGAAAATATTAAGTGAAGTAGTTATACAAGAAAAATACAGGATGATACGAAGAGACGGAATGTAAATAAAGATTTGTTTTAAGTGTGGTGGTTTGCGTGACTATGGTATTTCTGGCGTTTCTACTGAAAACTCTTACAAGAGCATTTATTGTCCGGTAATTCGAGTGCCTCAGAGAGATCTTCACGGATTCATCATCATGACCTACCGCCGCAGCCGCTCGGCCACCCGTCCGGCACTTACGAAATTTGAATTGAATTTTAATGCATAATGTTACAGAGACAAACGGCCAAGCAATTCAAGACAACGTATGATCAGAAACAGAAAATGTACCACTCAAAATATTCACTACACATGCTCGAAATGTGTTCCTTTCAACAGCAAATATTTTTCATAGAGAAGCTCCAATCTGTCAAACATGGACGCAACTGTATCCGGTGAAATTCAATGTAACACACGACTGATATTCAGTTTGTGTTGTTCAACATTACGAGGCACACGATCACGATAAGCACCCCTCTGCAGTACAGTATGTGCCTCAACTAATCATCATCATGGTTGAGATCAGGTGAGTGCGCACGGCATGGATGGTCTATTTGCATCGAGCTTATGCCATCTTGAAAGTAATGTTGCAGAACTGTTAGCATGCACTAGCGCTATGTGCAGTGGCTCCGACTTGCTGAAATCATTATGTGTTAAAACACAGGTTCTTATTGTCAGACAGGAAGAACCAAAATCACACCTGCACTGCACTGATCAACTTTCTTACCACCATTGAAACCAAACAGTGTTGCCAACGTTTGGTATACTTTATTCCCGGCCATACTGTATAGCACGCTCTTTCTAACAATTAGAAAAGATTTGGCTTTCCGTCCTCAATACAGAACAGATCAAGAGTATACGGACTTTGTATAAAGGACAAGTGGAAAGTTTTGCGTATATCAATTGATGTACACTTTATCCAGTTCTACATATAAAAATCGACATTACTACTAATACAATTCGTGTGGAACGTGGACATGGTATCTAGATGCCTAGTACGTAATGCTAGTACTTATTTGTGCAGAAGGATTTATTGAGATGTGCGCCAATCGAAGTAAACAGAGCTTTCCACCAAAATTCACCGAAAGCACCCTTGTACAATACCGTCTCGTGTAGTACGTTCAATGGCCCCCTTCGGGACTTGGGCCTGTGATCACACAGAGAAGGCACTCGTCTTACCGGGGACCTGTGTGACTCCTAATAATTTACAGCCGTTAAGAGAGATGACATAATTCATGTTTTCGATATCATCTTTGTCACTTTGTAGCTACGAACAATTCCTCTGGTTCTCTCGAAGTTCCACTTGGCCCATCTTTCTGAAACGCAGACAAGCGCTTCAAGTAAACTAGGCACAGAGAAACTGTCTTCAGTGAAACTGGACATATCTCAATTAGATTTTCACTATTTTCTTTTCACTTCCTTTGACTTCACTTCATTTCATTTCACTTTTCACTTTACTTCCAATTCACCTAACTTCACTTCATTTCACTTTTCACTTCACTTACACTTCACTTCCAATAATCAAACAAATGTCCACATGGACGCGGTATTTTTTCACGGTATTTCTTGACTATATGTTCTTCGGAACGTTATCATTGAGTCCGTCCTAAGTTTACATATCTATCTATCGTATTTCTATTTCTTCATCTGCTGATAACTCATTCTTTTCTTCATCTCTGTCAACATCCCAATCCTTCGTCTTTCTATTCTTCTATTTCCTTCAATCTTGCAGTCTATTAACTCTTTTCTTTAAACACTCCATTCTTAGAATAAAGCCAATCCAACTTATCTTAGTTTTTGCTATTTCGTACTCCTCTTTTCCATCTTCTTCAATACTTTTTCATTCCTCACCTTACCCGTCCACCTCATCTTCTCCATTCATCTTCACAGCTACAATTCTAAATTTTCCATTCACTTTTTCTTATTTCCTCCTTATCAACCACGTTTTTGAACCGTATAATCCCACACTTCACACTTAGCAAACCTTTTCTTCAACTGCCTTGGACTCTTTCTCTTCTGTACCCAGCCCCTCAAGTTCTTCAATGCACCTTTTCCAATGTTAGCTGCACTCCAAATTAACCAAGTACAATATTTATTCTTCTATAGTTTCTTTCCCATTAGTACAATATTTACTGCTCATTTTTTTAGGTTATTATCCTTAAACCTGCAACACAGTGAGAATATTTTCGGGTTGAAAGTTTGAGTCATTGATAATTTTCGACGTGGTTGGGAATCTAAAGTAAGAACTCAAAATTATGAATAATGAATATAAACACGTATATTTAGAGAGTAAAAAATCCAGTGTGAAATAAAAAAAAAAAATAAAGGCACCCTTTCAAAAAAAAAAAGAACCTTTCTAGATTTTTTCTTAGGTGCTTAGCTACTAATTAAAAATCTCATTGTAGAACCAGACGTCCTCTTGTGGGATTTACTGTATAATATTCCATACGCTCACCCTTCTTACTTGACTGCCAGTATATATAGTTCCTCAAAAGAAGTTCCGTGAGGCGATGTCAAAGGAAAAATCTTTTCTTTGATTGTGTTATTAATGAATATGTTGCGACAGCACTTTTCCTGAGGTTGTTGAATCAAAGACTAATTTGTAAAATCTGGATAAGTAAAAGGGTACTTTCTGTTCTTTAGGGACTTGTTTATCATCTAATGGAAATGATGGTTGATTTGAAGTTCACTTTTAGCCCATGTTTTGAAGATGATTGTTGTGAAATTCATAAACATTGAAATTTTGTTGGGACAGATCAGCTTCTGATGCGATCATAATATAAAGCTGGTGTTTAAATCATCTAATCTTCTTTACGTTTTCTTTTGACTGATCTAAAAATTCGATCACAGTTGTTAAAGGAGTGTCCACAACGAGGGAAGTAAAACCGAGTGGAAGTACCTAGTTGTTAGAACGCTGGTTAGCAATCGGAAGGTCCTGGGAACAATCCCAGCGGCCGCTTATCCTGATTGAGTTTCTTCGAGGGCATTTCCTCAGTAACACCAGACAAATGCGGGGATGGTACCTTCAAACTAGGTCCTGGACGACTACCTTCCAATATCCTTTTCACCACCTTATTCTGGCCTGAGCGTGAGATGGCTAAACGCCATAAAAACATTTTGAATTACGAGGAAAGATAAGTAGTTTATCTTCCGAAGTAAGGGGTTTGTTTTTCCTATGACGATTACTCGATTTGATTCCTCATTACTCGAAAAATCTTAAGTCTTTTTGTTTGTAGCACACAAAACCGCAAAAGAATCGAATGAAAAATCGATTATTTCCCATTTCAATTAATTGATCGAATTGTTATAAACGTTCTAAACGAGTGGGTGAGCTTCTAAGAACAGTATTTACAGTTTTTGGTAAACTGGGCTCCGAACCATTCCGCTTAATATTCACCAGTGAGAATTAAACTCATGACCTTCCGATTCCCTTTTCGAACTGCGTTACCCTACCAATTCGTTTAAATATCTTGACGTATAACCAATAACCTTACTTCAGCTACAAAGACACTTTAATTTTGTATTGAAATTTGATATTTAATTTTCTAATGCCTTTTTATTTCTGTGTAAGATAGAAGAAAAACAACACTAAAATCCCCATTGTTAAACTTAGTGACTTCCAAGAATCTCTTAATTGAAGGGAAATTGGCTATTCATTACATATGCTTTACATGATTAACCAACCATTAAGCGTTTTACATAAATTGAATAGATAATATGTATGCATGAGTATATGTATGCGTGTGTGTAGTGCGTATATGTTGACTGTTTGTGTTTCGAAATCACATACTCATGCAATTAATCAAGAGAATTGCATTTCAATAACAGAGGGTACAATTAGGGATCAAGTGTCCCCGTTTATATGTTATATATGATCTACATGGATATTAGAAGGGCGTTTTGCTATAAATAGATATAGAACATGGGAGAAATTACATCAGTATTTTTTCATAACTCCACACAAGACTTCTTTTAAAATTTGTCACTGATGAATTCTTGTCTTTTAATAAATTAATTAACGTTTTGTTGGTACTTTCTTCTTAGAGAATTGAGCATAAAGTTATATCCGAGGGGTGAACTAAAAATCCTAATATGTTCTTCGTTTGTCTTCACTAAAATTCAGTGGGAACGAAAATGATTCTGGCTTTTCATTCAAGGTAGCATCCCAACAATCTTACGTGATAACTAATGATAAATAAATATGAATTTAAGTCAGACCGATGACAGCGTACTAAAGTGTGTATAGTGAAAATGGAGTGAATTCTTAGAATGGAGAAAGCTAAGCAAATGAAAAGATTCTGCCGTTTTTGTAGTCACTAGATTAACAATGGGCAAATAACCGGAGATCGCTGAGCCCAAATTTGAAATAAGTTTTTCATTTGGATGAGGCGTTAGCTGCAAAATGACCAAGTGAAACTGAATTTAAAACAGAGATCGTCACTGAAAATCGACAAGACAGCAAAGCATATTTCAAGAATATTCCATTTTAAATCCCAATGTTCCCTGAATACTCCTCATACCTTTAGAATATCCCATGAATCCCACCCTCCCCCAACGAAATAACGCTCGGCATTATGGCAGAATTGTTTAGACCAGGAATATTCAAAATATATTCCAGGGAAATGACATTAAAGACAAAAAAAGATCTGGAAAACACTACGAAAAAATAGTTGTTATCGCTATCAGAACTAAAATCGGGTCTCCCAGTTTGAGTCCCGACCACGGCACAGACTTATTTTTCTGTGTATTTTTCAGTTATCCACTACACATAAGGTCTTTGTATAAAGTCAAATATAATGCAAAGAAATTATAAACTGAAATGTCGTCGTATTTTAACGCTGTAAGACTTAAGAAAACTACGTAAAGGCTACTGAAAAATATATTATTGGAATCTTGCCAAGACGGAGATAGATATGTACCACGTATATTCCATACATGGATCAGGAAATTGCTGGAATATAGTGGAAATATACCTGCGATGTATGGGCAAGAAAATCTCTGTTACCAGGTTTTGCACTATGGGAAAAGTTCGCAAATTGGACACACTACATATTTGGGTCATTCCTTTCTGAAATTCTTAGTTTTCGGTCAAGGATCGATACAAATATGCAATTTTTAAACTGAATTTTTTTAAGGAACAACAAGAAATCCCCTCAATAAAATTTTATAATAAGCCAGTATCTGCCGGTGTTGGCTGACTATTAATATCCTACAAAGAACTATTTGTAAGACACTCAAATTAGTTTCAGAAACCTTTAAAATAAAAAAAACAACTACGTATTTAAACCGATAGCATGTACCATTCTCAGGATTTATTTTTTAAAATAACCATCTTTCACTCTTACACTAATTTTTTTTTAAAAACACTAAATCACAATTTAAATAATGGAACGAAGCACCAATCTAGTATCTCTGGCGGAACATTACTCATTTGGACACACACAAAATAACTCTCTTAGGAGTCTATCGTTTACATTTTCACCTTTACCGTATCTTTCAAGACGCACTCACCTACAAAATATAACAACTGTCATACTATAAAAAGTCCAGTCTCGGATATCACTCGTCACGTAATAGACACTATCCCGTATGTTCACCTTCAAAGCACTGTACCTTTACGAACATAAATTCAAACACAATGAAAATCTACATGCATTCTAGTGTAGTCAGTTGTAATTGTGACGAATGCCACACCATTTAATTTCTAGGCAGCTTTTCATGTTTTCATTAATTTCCAACTGCTGTTGTTTCCCTTTCAACGTTTGTTTTATGGTTGTGTATAAATATTCATGAAAGCTCTGGTTTGTTTGTTTGCTCTAGCATTTTCCAACAACAAGAAAATAATAACTAGATAAACAAAAATCTTTGCACGAATATTATTACATTTTGCTACAGTGAACATAAACAAGTTATTCCTGTTTCAGCATCGCTCTCAACCGCAACGAATTCAAAATGGCTGTCTTGATGTTCATTTAAGAGTTTTGATGTTGGATTCTATACACTTTCACGAGCCAAGGAAACGTATTGTTACGTTTAAGAGAAAGACAGTCAAGATATTAAAAAAAAAAACGTTCAGGCACCACATCTATGGAAGTTGAATGAAAGAGCCTTTAGACCTCTTTGGCTCAGGCCGGGATAGGATAGAAGAGAGGAAGGAGAATATAGCGACCAGGGCCTTAATTAAGGTGTCATCCCGGCATTCACTTGGTGAAAACTGGGAGAAATCATGGAAAATCTCAGTCAGGAAAGTCGGCCGTGGGATTCGAACCCACGTGCCTATCCATTGTCAATGTAAGGTCCGCGACGTTACCGCCTGGCCCACGATGGCTGGGCATCTATCGAAGTATGTGGCTTGCTAGTTCTTTTAAAATTAAACCCGGGGATATGACCATTGTCCCATTGTTTAAAAGACAATTCCCGCGTATGATCGATCGCATCTTTTCATGTTATGTTGATTTAAGAAATAACAGGGCAACCGTGAAAATAGCCTAGTTTTTACCGCTATGAGGCTGAGTCACGTCATTAATAATGCCAACAACGGCTTAAAATGACTTAAAATGTATTCACGACGAAGACACATCCCATTTTATGGACCGATGAACAAAGAAGCAATGTAGAATAGATGAATTAAACATTTCGTCTGATGAAATGGGTTCTATGAAGCAAGATCATGAACTTTTCAAAGTCCTGATAAAATACAAAGTGCGTCCCAAAACTGCAAGAGCAATTTTATAATTTACTGACAACTCTGTTTAGCAACCAAACAACGCATGCGCATTGAAGATCAAATCTATAAGCACAGCAGCCTTAAGTTTGCGTTTGGTGTTGATCTGTAGTATGTTGTAACTAAACGTACAAAGTATTTTTGATTTCACCTTATACAATTTTTTTTTTCGTGTTACGCAAAAATTAGTAATTCTGAACTTAGAAATGAACAGATGTTACAGATACATATTATGCGGAAGAAATAAACAAAATATTCTGCACCATGATAATGTCAGACCACATAGGCGCAAAATTTGACTAATTTTCTGGACAAAACATGCCAGTGCTGTTATGTCCGAAACTACATGCAGCTCAGATTTCATCCATTGTGATTCCTGGACATTTCCCCGCCTCAAAGAACGCTTTAAAGAACAGTCGTTCTCTATAGTCACAGAACAACTGCATACAGTTCAAGGTGTGTTGAAGGTGTTTCCACAAAACGATTTCCAGGAGAGCTATGAAAAATGTCCATTAGTGCCATTGTGTAGAATTAAGAGAATGTTATTGTGAATAGAAAGAATATTGTAATTTCTATAATGAACGTATTATAGGTCCTATTTGCATAATTTTACACATAAAACGTTCGAAGAAGACTGCATTTTGTTAAGAGCAACCTGCCAAAATATCGATGAAGAAACTGAACTTAAAACTTCTGCTTCTGAAAGAAGAAACACAAGTAAAACAATTTGCATATAAATGAACGGTATCTAAAAATTCCAAGATGGTCGAGTTATTTGAAAGCTTTAAGGAAGAAAAAAAAAGATGTTTCTTAGGAAAGTGGAAGAATAGATTGAAAAAAAGGCTACACTTGCCTTGAATGCTCTTTCTCGTTAAAGAGAATTCTCATGATTGAATGGAGTGTACAAGAGTTTCTATCTTGACTGTATCAGGTTTGCTAAAACATTTTTTCCCGGAAAGCGTCTCAAGTCCTGTCTCTTTTTCGAAAGGTGTGAAATGAAATTTTACTGTTAAGCATGAGCGCTACTGAGTTACTTATATTCTACTGGCAGGTTCCAATTTGGCTTTACTTTAGTTAAAGATATACCAAATGATTTGACGTCATTTTGAATGTCCTATCTTCCAGCAGTGTTGCCAATTAACATTTTTTTCGGAAATTATAAAATTTGTGGGAATACTTTTCTAACTTCCTCCTTTTCTTTTGCATATGCCGTGTGATGGACATTTATTAGACATACGATTTAAGCAATTCTCTACTAGATGTCAAACAAAATATAAATAATTACAAGACGACAATTAGGCGTTGTACTGGGACGACAGTACCGAAATATTTTACGTTGTCAATCAAAACCCTTTCTAGCGTGTAAAAATTACATAAAAGAAAAGAATGAAAGCAACATTGTAAGTATCAAATTGATACACCGTAAAAAATTAACGAAACAAGATTTAAAAAAAAAAAAAAAATGTGTTGAACATGCAGCTTTGGTTTAAGCCAGTCACTGTATGCACTTGAGTACGTTGTCATTGGGTCTGTATTAATTTTACAGGCTAGAAACTTATTTACGTTTGTTTTTAAATAGAAACAGAAAAAGAAAATATAAGAGAGAATTGTGGTCTGTTTATTTGTCTGCATTGCGAAATATATTAATTTTGAATAGTAGCTTAATTAGTAAGTTATTAACTAAGAAAGTCTTGAAAAGACCAAGTAATATTTAGAAAAGGGGAGGTGCATTGTAACTACCAAACTTCTGTACTTTCTGTACACATTTCCTTAGAAATTGACTAAGATTCCTGCGCCCAAAATCCGTAAAAAATGTGTTTAAAAATTGTTTGAAGTTTATTATTAGATTCTGAAGATGAATTTATAACTTCTGCATTTCTATAAAACGGGTTCTTCATATGCACTTCTTTTACACATTTTGTTCACAATATGTGGTGATTACTTTCTTACGAATCAACTCTCTTTAATATATAGCGAGCATAGAGTCTAATTTAGTTAATTCGTCGTAGCTCAATAGTGAACGCAATAAGCTATCCCGAGACGACGCGGATTCTATTCCTGGACCCGCCAATTTATTTTATAACTTTTCTATTAGTAATACATCGTTACTCATAAAGGACTTGTGTGCACATCTTTGCACATTACAAGTACATTTCTGCACATGTTTGCAAATTTAAATTATATTTCTGTAAATATTTGTAAATTTAAAAAATATATTTATGCGCATGTTTCCACATTTGAAGTACTTTTCTGCACATAATTGCAGATTTAAAGTACATTTCTACACATATTTGCACATTTAAACTATATTTCTGGACATAATTGCACATTTAAAGTATGTTTCTACACATTTAAAGTATATTTCTGAACACGTTTTCACATTTAGACGGGATTTCTGCACATAATACACATTTAAGGTATACAAAAGTGATTAGAACTTATTTTATTTGATGTGTACAATTTTAGTTTTTACAATGTGCATTTCCTCCGATTTGCTCTTTTCTGTACAAAAAAAAAAAAAGGTTTCAAACACTTATTTCTTATCATAGTTAGTGAAGATGAAGTTTCCAGAAGTAGTAGTAACTGGTTTACACACGTTCTTTCTCTCTTTCTTACTTTCTTTCTTTTGTTTTTACTGACATCCTTGACTAGCAGCATGAGTGGATGTGTGCATTGTTCGCTCAAGGACCCATTCAGAACAAAACACACGCGAAAAGGAAGCAAACAAAAGAAGACAAAGAGATTTTTTTTTTCAATTTCTTGAAAGCCGAATTGTTCATCAGTGTTGCAAGCTATATGACAAAATTTACTTTTCCGCGACGGTAATTTAAGATAGATTAATACCAATCAAACTCTTTACACTAGGATTTATTTATCTAATTTGTTCACAATAACCGTATGTATGGTATATAACCGAAGCCCATTACAAGTTTGAAAAATGATGCTCTTGAATTTCTCTTGAGTCGATTCCGCTGAGATAGATAAAGTAGTGATCAGTGTTTCCATTCCAAAAACATGCTGGCATTTTGATTGATAGGCCTGAGAAAAATCATACAAAATATAAGATGGTCGGAGTGAGTAGAATTTGTTTGATCCACTTTTTCAGTGCTGATTCGAATTCAGTGAACTTGGTCACTGAACAGAATTTAACGGCCGTCTTATTCAGGACGACAAATACACTGACATGAGCATGATCCCATTTTAAAGAAAAACCCACATTCCAACATACTAAACTGATAAATCCTGAACTTCATCGCTAATGAAAATATCAAGGAAGCTCGGAATATGTTTCGTCCTGAGTGTGAGGTTACTCTACATTAAAAATGGCGACCCAGCCAGGATTAGATATGTTGGTTGAGAAAAGCAGCGAAGCTCAGAAAATTAATCGTTTTCGATACTGAGTGGTTACAGTTTAAATCAGTGACAATTTTCATGAATTCAGTCATTCTGAGTGTTGCGTTGTGTTACTACCAGAGGAGAATATGTTAAAGAATTTTGAGAAAATACACAGACTGAACCTTTTCCTTTCCGGTATTCACCTTAATATTTTGATAAGATTAGAACCTGAGTGCAATTCTAGAGGAAGAAAGATTACCAAGATTCAAGCTAAACCAATTAACTATATTTATATGGCGATATTCTTAACATCTACGACATTACCAAGTATGCAGAGCAAAAGCACGCTGGCCTCGTAGTAGAGATGTGATTGGACTGAGTCCTAACCCAATCATCCTGACTAAAATTCTCCCGTTTCCATCGATTACTAGAGACAAATGATGGTGTAGTATCTGCTCTTTCTTCTCCGACTATGTTGCACTTTAAAAGACATCAATTCGATTTCTTCATACTTCGTCTCTTTAACCGTAAACAGGTCGTACCTTTCAATGATTCTTTGCCACCAGACTTTCAGATTTTATAAATGTTTCAGTCTATGTCTCAGTGTAGTTAATAATATTCTATTCTTTAAATCATTAAATCACGTTCCTCATTACGTGGTGCTTTATAACACAGATAAATTTATTGTTTTAAGACAAATACTTAATCCTGTGGGGGATAAATTTAAACTTTCCTTAGTAACGAAAAAAAAAAGTTTTATTTCTGCAAATGTTCATATTATAAAAAATGATAATTTAACTACGGATGAGTTAGCAACACTGTTATTAACTCTAATGTATTAGGACTTAGCGAAATGATTCTATCTAAATAGCTAAGTTAAAGTTGAAAAGAACGCACTTACAGTTTTGTTATATCAGTGTTTACATCAGAAAAGAAAAGATCCGAAAAAAAAAATATAAAAAGAACTTGTGGTACGGGAAGTTAATATCACAATTAACGTACAGAGTGAAAAGAATTCAATAAAGACAAGTAAAAAAAGGAAAGATAGAAAGAGCGAAAGAATTAAGAATATAAGAAAAGTACACGCAGTGGAAGTGAAAAAAAAAAAGGAATCAAATGGGAAATGAATCTTTCGCAAGCAAGAGAAGATTTTTTTTTTTTGTGGATCGTTTATTTGGATCGTTTATTTCAGGATAAGATCTTAAAAGCTACTGCATCTCGAATGAAGTGTTCATTTTGACCTCGGTGGTCTAAGAGATAGAAAAAGGCTTTTTGCCACTGTCCCCCATTGACTGAAACAAAATATTCTTCTCTCCTTTCGTTCGAATCAAAGTGAAAAGGAAAAGAACATTATTTAGGTCACGAAATAGACATCTAGAAGCAACATCTTTACTTCTTCTGCCTCCCCAGCTATTCTGATAGTTCTTTCATTTGCTTCCAATCTCCATTCAAGGAGTACCCTCCCTCCCTCCGGCTTCTTTTATCTCCTGTAATTCTACCAACCTTCTTACGAAGACAATATTTATTTTTATGGAGACAGTATTGGCAACTGAAGAAAAATTCCCTGCTTTCATGAAAAATTCCCTGGTTTCATGAAAAATTCCCTGCTTTTATGAAAAATTCCCTGCTTTCATGAAAAATTCGCTAGAATTGTTGCTGTATAAAGGGGAAAAATAAAACAGAAAAATTTGCTAGGTGTTGGGGTGTGCATATCGTTACTCTGGGACTGGTTTATTTGCTCTTATCTACTAACGTCTCCTATAAGAATCAACGTATTCACTAACGATTTTTTCCGCTCTTCTGAAAAATGACGAAAAGCTTGATACGCTTTTATTCAATTTACCCCCTCAATTCAAGAATTTTGTATATGATGTTATATTTCGCCTGTGTTGCCAGGATGTACCATATTTGAACTTACAACACTTTCTTTTTTCATCGACCATTTTCTACGAATGCAAGTATATAGTAACTAAGAGCTAATTATGTTTCGTATTTTTCTATGTCGTATAAAGTGAAACGAAAGAGAGAGAGAGAGAGAGAGAGAGAAGATAAAGTCCTTGAGCTTCTGATCCCAGATGTTGGCAACACTTACAGGATAGCAAAGGTAAAAGAGAGATGAAACATAGCAATGTTACGTAACTATATTACTTTCTCCCTTCCTGCATTTTATGGTTATTTTTTTCTTAAGCGAGAAAAAAAAATAATATCAAAGTCCTCCTTGTTAGTTCTAAAAAGGAGATGGAATTTTGGCAAAGCTTGCCCGCTTGCCTATGGATCCCCCGCTTCTACTTGGCAAAGCTGAACTCTTAAATCTTTGAGTGTAGTTTCAGGAAGTCACAGACACGCACATAAGAAAGAAAGAAAGAGAGAGAGAGAGAGAGAGAGAGAGAGAGAGAAGCATGAAGACGATCAACGTTTCAAAAAAAAAGTTTTTTTATTCTTCTAACTAAAATATTTTCATCCAAACTATATAAAAAAAAAGAGTTTTGTTTAAATTCATTTATAGTTACCGGTATATAACCGACCATATAACGAATATAACATGATGAGAGATTTTTCAGTTGAATTGGATTGTATTTATGGTCTTTGGGCACCTTTGGCTTAGAGTGTTTCACGTTTTGATTACGTTTATGAATATTTTCTCTCTGTGACAGGTTATTGACTTGAAGATATACACAAAGCGAACCAATGATGGGTTGACATAGCTTTTCATCACGTAGACAACAAAATGTTTTAATGGTTTTTTTTTGGTTTTTTTTTTAACGGAAAACAGAAAAATTGGGAGCACAAGACATTTTTCAAGAACGCAATGGCAGAGAGCCACCATCAATACTGTGAATCTGTTGGACGCTATTAATAACCTAGTGAAATAATGTTGAAGCGAGTGATTACACAAAACGACTTTCTATTATACCGAGATATTTACTGTGGATCAAATGTGCGTAACATACAGGACAAAAATAACTAGCAAATTCGATAGGAAAACGAGGCAGACGTTGCCATCATTCAGTGACACATGTAGGAGACTTAACCTTGTAAACTTAACTTAAAAATACCTTGTAAAATTGATGAAACGAATAAATAAAGATAATGGATAATCAGAAAATTATAAGACTTTAGAGTCTAAGCTATACGTTCTACAATTCTGGTATTCTTGTATTAAGCTTCAGCTACTATGGACACTAAGTAAATACGAAAAGGTGCAAAACAGGCAATATTCTACTTCTATTTTGGCATCGAGCCATTCCATTATCGCATTTCAGTTAATAAATTTAGAACTGTGTCACGAATTCTGGCTACATAATTTCTCTCTCTCTCTTACACGCACAGACACAAAAAAACACACATATATTTCTTTACCTTTCCATGCGCATTGTTATTTTCCATTGTACAAAACCATTCCTTTAGTTCAAAGGGACTGATTATTATTACTAAAAAAAATAAAAAAAAGAAACTAAATTTATTTTCGAAACTAAGTCACGAACAATGGTAAAACTACTTACACTTCATGAGCAGAGACAAACAGCTCATGCCGCTTGTTTTCTTCAAAGATTTGATAACCACTTACCTAAAAATAAGAGAAAAAATACAAATCAGTATTTAACGTTCTAGTGAAATAATAGTCATTCTTAAGAAACAGAGAGATTATTTTTTTCACTTAAAAATATGCTTGCTTATATTCTTAAAACGAAATTTAAATAAGATTCAGTGGAGCTTTCTTATTCAAAATCCTTTATAAGGGATGTTTTGAGCAAGACAGCGATTTAACAGGTTCTGTGGATTAGAGATAAATCCATTGATAAATGGCAATAGGATATGTAGCTAATACTGATTCATTTATCTATATTGGCTAAATAATACGGTAACAGTAATAATACGGTAACAGATAAAGCTAGAGCAAAACCATTATACCTGCACAATCATGGTCAGAACTCATATGCAACGTAAATATTCACTTGCTCAAAAAAAGAGAGGGGAATCCTTTTTTAAAATCCAACTTAACGTCATCCCAATTTTGCATCCACAGAACCATGACTCATGAAAGCTATGCAGGCAGAAAGAGGATGGTAGAAAACATTAAGATAACATGCAAAGGAACTCAATCGCAGAAGCGTAGAGAAAGTTTAGAATCATTAGAAACGCTATCTTAGTGAGCTAGCATGACAGAGAAGGTATTCCCTTCTTCCTAACCACTCACTTCTCCTACACCTAACTCACGTTTCATAAAAACGCGAAAGAAAAACACAAATACGAACTAATATTCACGAGGCGGAATCAATCCCGTCCCTGGACAGTAGCCGGAGTTACATATATCAGCACTGTAGAATAAGTCCGAGACAGAGTGTCTGTGCACCCTCCAAAAAGCAAAAAACTGTAACGTCATACCTGTATTCAGCAACCAACCTCATTCAGCCTAAGTCTGATCCACCCATACTTCAACCGTTTACCCGAGAACCCGATGGTCGGACCCTCAAACGTTAGCCACTAAGATACTACAAGGTTTTATCGGCCCAGCGCGAAATAACACTTGACGCAAGAATTTTGATAAAGAAATTTTACCTATCGATTATTTTCCCGAGTTACGCTGTACTTTAGTACGAAATATCAAATTCAAATTCATTTCGAAACTCACTTCAGATACACCAGGGAAAGTGGACTATCACCGAAGAAGGTTGAATACCTTCCCAACACAGTAGCACCAACAAGAAAAACTAAATAATACAATGGTGTACTAATTACTGTTCAAATAGAACTTTACACCTCAAATAGTGGGTCAAAACAATTTTATTTCCTTTGTAGGAAAACGTTGTACTTAAAATTCATATTTTGGAGATATTACAAATATAACGGAAGAAAAAATAATACTTTTCAGAACAGTATTTGCTATGAAACGATCCAGTAAATTTTTCTTATTTTTTTTTTCAAAATATATATCTTGTGAAACAAATTCAATATTACATGAACACTTAATGTCAAAACGGAGTCCAAAAACAGAGTTTACAGCATTTCGAATATATAGTATTTTCATTTATTTAAGAGAACATGTCAACATTGTAATTTCTACGCACAGAACCGAAACTTTGGGTTATGCGACATTACAATAGCTATTGAGAACCCAATTCGTATATATCGTAGTATCACTGAATATTTATTAACGTATTCCTAAACTTTGAAGAAGATTGGTTAAACAAATCATTTTCAAAATACAGAAAACATACAATCTAATCGAAAATCTGTTAGAGAATACTTAAAGTGAAAAATGTTATCGGTACACGGTAAAAAAAAAACTACTTGTACCGAGTTTACAACTTAAATTTTATGTATCGTATTAACTGTTGAAAAACTAAAAACAAAATAGTATGCAAAAAAACGGCTTTTTAAACTTGATCACAAATAAATTCGGTTCGGTTAGGTTAGATTACGTTAATTTGTCTTTCTTTCGTATAGTAACGGCAAACGATGAAACAAACAAAAATTGACTCGGAAGGTAGCAATGGCTAATCATAGACTTTTCAATAAACCAAAATTTCTATATCGACCACGAGAATATCAGCAGAAAATCGGTTCTAATTTCGATGCAGGGAGAAAACAAAACTGACTTCATACACTACACCAGCGTCCCAAGATGTCACTCAAAACAGATTAATAATAATTGAAGAATTTATATTTATACACGAAACAATTAGAAGAACATCACTGACACAAAGACAAGATAATTCACAATCGCCGACCACTTCCCAAGCACACTACTTCACCTTTACTGGACAGTCATTTGGAAAGTAGAAAATTTACTCTTCTACAGCAAAGGAATATTTTCCCATATCACCCTCTTCTCCTCGTATTTCTTAGTGCCAGTCACGTAAATTCAGCATTTTCCTGTCGAATTAATTGCCAGCTTCAATTCTATTTAATGAAACATTACGTGCTGTGTTTATTCCTTCGTAAATATTTAATTATTCATCAGCCGAATTTTTCAACATATCAGCCCATCTTCGACCAGTCTGTCTTGTATATAACGTGATGTAGTTTGCTGACCAACCAGAAAGCAGATCACGATAAGTGAAAAAGTGGGGGTGGTCTAATAATAAAGCCAACGAAACGATATTAACACAGACTGACATGAATAAAGCTGTTTAACTGAGTAGAAAACAGGAAATTTAGTTGAAAAATGAAATGAAACATAATGACAAGAGAAATTACGATTATAAAAAGAAGAATCATATTCTGTAGATCGCCCGCCAAACCAACAATGAGATCAACAAAATGATAGGCGGCACCACTTTCACTATGTGTACGAACGGAACATCTCGCAAGATGTACGAATGTTCAAACAATAAAAATATAATCCCTGACTTCGAACTTTCTGAAGGTAACAGGAAAATCGATATTTTTTCTGAGCGGAACCAGACAAGAATGAAATAGAACGAAGAAGAAGAAAAGATAGAAAATTAACCTAAAAAAACCAAAGCCAGGGAAAGAAGGATATGCAATGCTCGCCCGTTAGTGCGGGTCATTACACCTGATAGCTAATGGTTTATTTTGTACAGTCATATTTACAAAAAAATGTCCGATGGGAAATCTTGCGAAACATGCACGAAATTGCAACACTGTGCTAGTACTCGCCGTAAGTAAATATACGTGTACATGCAATGTTTATTTTAAAGTTATATCGAATATAGGCGGCACAATGTTGCCACATTGCGTACCCGATCAGCCATTTTCAACGAATATGAGTGTACATAAATTGACAATAACGGAAACGATTAGGTAGTTATGGCCTAAGCATGTCTGAAGTTTGAGAGATGACGTTCCTTGTAGAGCAGTTTTGCCGGAGAAGTGACAGGAAGTATCTGGTGAAACTGAGGAACTGAATTAAATTTACGGCCTTGAGGGTAAATAATGTGGGAAGGAAGATGAGTCAACGCCTAGTTTGAAGGTATCATCTGGACATTAGCCTGGTGTGACTGAAGAAACGATCTGAAAATATTCATTCAAGATGACTAACAGCTGGGTTAGATCTTAGGAGCTTGCTAAATGCAAAACCAACGCTCTATACACTGAGCTAAGGTCCTTCTGTGTGAAACTGAGAGAATTCTGGAAAATCTGTCAGGATGAGTGGCAGCCTTCTCAGTGTTCCCTTGCTTTTACAGAGAGCATATTCCAAACACATAGAACAAAAGAAAAGATAAACTTTATATGAGCCGCTTAGTTGCATAACGGGCCAAGTCCATTTTTGTTCAAAGTGGGTTTATCAACGTAAATGGATCTAAAAGTGATATTCTTTCAGTTGGCAAATGATATTAGACCTAGTTCCATCTGCTGTAGGTAGATCGCACCATCTTGCTTGGCAACTGAGGAATGTGCTGGATTGTTCAGTTGCCAAGCGGGTCATGTCCAAGTGAAAAATCTTCCCGTGCCGTCTTCAACTGTTTGGATCAAAGAACTGACGTAAACGACGTAACTAAATGTTTTGTGAAGCATTTGCAATGTTTGTGTGGCATTTTCTGTGGTCATTGGCGTTTTCACACAGTGAATGCAATCATGTAAGGTGAGTAGTCCGATTTTCTGACTTGGATTAAGACTTTTCTCCTACATCTTCAGCGGAAGATTCATCCACAGTGATTTAAAATTTTCGGTTTCTGGCCACAGTCACCTTCCCAATGACGCTGAATTTAGAGTCTTGAAACGCTACGCTAAGAAAGAATCCTTAATCTATGGACCAAAAGATTGGTTTCGTATCATAGAAAATTGTCAACCTACCACCAGAAAATACAAGCTAACAAGGATGAAAAGAGATCAACTTTGCCTCTAGAAAAAGCTATAGTCAACCGCAAAAAACAACTTATGAAACAACTAATAACTGGCTCAAAACACGATGAATCAGAGTGAACATATCGGACCCGATCACTATCTTCTTCAAGGAGACTCTGAACGAAGAAGTTTATTTTAGAACACTCACAGTAGGGAGGCGTTTGATGAGAATGGAGAAAACAGAAGGTCTTCTGCGACTTGGGAAACACTGGCCAACCTCTGCTTTATGAAGAGGGATGGAAGGTAACCTTAACAAAAAAAAAAGAGATGTGCTAAGATTACTTGAGTTTATTCCGCCGAACAAACATACGAGTTTTTCCAGTTTTTTTCCTCAGTCACACCAGGCAAATGCCGGGATTGGACTTTCAACATAGGCCCTAGCCGACACCTTTCCGAATCCTATTTCCTCCCCTATCCAGGTCTGGACCTTAGATGCCTAAATCCATAAATGTAATTCAAAATTCAATTCCTAAAATCCAAATTTATTTAGTTGTGTATTGTTTTCAAACCAGATTGTTTGAATATTTTCATCTTAAAAATTGAAAAGGAATTTTTAGATAACGTGAAAAAATATGTTCATATCAATCAAAATACTTTATTTTTTCACCAGGAAAATAGTTGCTTTACATAGGTCTCAAGATCAGGACATAGCACAAACGTGCTGAAGAATTTTTTTCAGGTGACAATCAGATCATGTCCAACCAACAAATGGTTCTTCAAAGCAAAGTTGAAATAAAATGGACATTTTTTTGTTTCTGCACAAAGTAACTTGGGGAACTACTTCTTAATGACTACTAATTAATGGGGAAGAGTTATTCATATCAATTTTACAAACTTGATTAAACTGCAGATGAGAACTCAAAAAGTGCGTTCCTGTAAAATGTAAAAAAATGAACTTGTCCCGTTAGGCAACTGAATGACTTATATTTGAAAGGGAATAATAATTTCAGTTTCCGTCGCAAACTTAAGTTATTTTCGATAAAGAGAAATGTAATATTCTGTTTTTATTTTCGTTTTAAGACATGTCAAAAATGAGGATATCTTGGAAACGAATGAAAACCATGAATAAACCACCAGAATTGTAAGGAGCTGGACCATAAGTGTACTTTCAGGTCGTTATCACTCATCCTCAAGAGGAAGCTTCAACGTCAAACTCGTAATGCAACTAGGACTTCACTCAACATGCACCTTTCTACAAGACTTCAACATTGAATACACTCAACTCTGAATTGACCTCGAAATGAACAAGAGAATATCGCGCTTGTCTTCTATGTGCGCAATTAAGAGTTCAATTCCAGCTGGGGTTTATTGAACGAAGCACTTTACCCAAAAAAAAAAATGTAGGTCGCTTTCTTAGAAGGTCACCAGCTCGTTTGGGACGTTAATAACAATTCAATCAACCGATCTATCACTCGACTCCAAACTCTATATGGAACATCAACCTCCACCTCATTCAAGGTCGACATCGTGTCTTGTGGTCAAGGTCAGATGAAGTCAATGTTGAACCTCGTGAGTTTCGGTAACGTTGAGCTGAGTATTCACTACGTAAAAGAATGTGAAATAAAATTTAAGCCCGGCAAGTAAATATAGGCTATTCCTTAGGGTTGAAAAAGGTTACATTTCCGGTGGCCAACAGAAATTTAGATGAGATTTTTCTGCTGAAGCAGGCCCTGGGGCGGTTCTTACCAGTCTCGCACACTGTTATTCTCAGACATCAATGGCGAGAGAAGCAGATTAGAGTATCGCTGTCACTGAGGTTTTCCAGGCTTTTTTTCGATTTCAACAGATGGTGATGGGAAGGTACCTTAACTAAGACCTGGACACTATCTTCCAAATCCGTCTCCGGAAAGAACGATCACCGAGAAACATTTTCTCAGACCTATAAAATACTTCCTTTAATTAGCAAGAGACAAAAGCGAAGAGAATCGCTACAATAAATACGTATATAATTTTTTCTCACTGCTGCATAGGCAACCCGCTCAACAATAGTGGCATTTGGGTTCCGTACAGTCAAGGGGTCAACGTACATATTTCGCGGGTAATATACATTTTCTCGATTATTGTGTTGTTTCCTTTAAGGCGAATGAAATCGTCGCTTTCAAAGCATATGGGCGTGAGTTATATTGAAATACAATACACGTACGCCCTTATGGCTTGAAAGTGATGAAATACAGCAATACAAATTTAGAATTCTTCCTTCATTTACATTTAAAATGCCATGTGCTCCTGTTCTTGATTCCGTATCTCTCTGCAATTGTATTGGATTTAATTACCTATTTATGGTTTGTACGCAACTTCGTCCCGGGATAGGATTGAAGGAGAGGATGTGGGAGGAAAAATGAGAAGTGCATCATCCTGGCAGACCTGGTGTAACTGAGGAAAACACTCTGGAAAACCTGACTGAGGATGGCAAGCTACTGGGATCGATCCCAGGATCTGTCGAAACTTAAGCCGAACGCTCTACACTCTAGCAGACCACTCCGTCTCTTTAGGATTTCTTGCAGAACTCAAAACCTGGAAAGTTTTTCTCTACCTACTCTTACGTCAGTTCAAAAATTTAAACGGATAGACTCTTCAATTAAACAGGATCTCAATATACGAGTCAAAAGCAGGGATACATCAAAGAATGAGACGAAGTGGTACAAATTGTGAATGAAAATTATAAATTATGTGTCGATCTTTATGTTTCTTTACGTATCAATATGGATATCTTGGGTCATGTAATATTTCCTGTTAAATATTAAAGGTAACCTTAACTCGAGTTTTCTTTCTTGCCCCTAGATGTCACTTATATCCTTTGCATCTGGCCTCTGAATTAATCATTCGTTTCCTCTTTGCAGATATTTGTTTCTCTACACCGAATTCCTTTTTAAAATAATGATACCAAATTATCTTCAATCGTTAGTAATTTCTTTAGTGCAAGAAGATAGTTACGAGACAATAAACGAATAAACATAAATTGTTGACATAAAAACGTGGATAAATTGATTTAGTTCCTCCTTGTACTTAAAAATCGGGTAAGCTGTTAACCTTTTTCCGTAATTATGATCTAAATAAATATAAAGTACTATCTATATAACTGACGACATAGATAACAAAAAATGAAAACATTTTCACAAAGTTATTTTGTTAGCACGTGAGAACATGAATCTAAATGCTAAGTTCAGTCGTCGAGAATAAATACACGGGATCTTTTACCCACTTTTTGCACCATTGAGAAATAAACTTAAATGAAGAACTTTACATTTTGTGTAATTAATATTAAATTATTTAATATGTGACCGGATGAAACACTATTATTCTACTAAAAGGGTGTTATTATACGACTTTATGTATGACCGGATCAAACACAATACTTCTGCTTTAAAAAAAAGATATCAGTAAAAGACTTTACGTGCGAACGGATTAAACGCTATGCTTCTACTTAAAAGAGGATGTTGTTACAAGACTTGACGTACGAGCGGATGATACGCCATGATTTTACATATATTTAATACGTATCTGAGTAGTAAATATAAGTTTTCTCTGTGTATTTTCATACGTACATTCCGATAAACGTTTTCTGTCAGTGCTACTAACAGTGGTGACTATTTTCGAACTGAACATTCTACTTGTAAATACTACTAAATAGAAATCACAATTTTAATTAATTATTCTATTTTAATTAATTATTTTTTAAATTAATAACTATTTAGTGGTGATGATAGCTCCTTAGGAAATGCTGATAACTAAATTTTGCTGCATTTTAAATATAACACAAAGCTGACATACATTATCTACAAAGTTCTTATTAAAAATATGCTGAATGATTAAAGTGGACACTCAAAGATAGCATAATATACTCTTTGTTCTTAACATTGTTCCAGGAGCAGGACAGGGAAAGTAGTAACCAGGACATTTGTCTAGGTATCATACCGACATTCACTTGGCTAAACTGTGGAAAATTCTGGAAAACTGCAGTCATTACGACAGGTAGAAGGACTCAAACCTGAGTGTCTTTTCAGTCCAAGACTGTGACCGCTAGACCACGGAGGCTATGCTATTCAGCTTTTATATTTGTTAATTTTTTTACATCATATAACGTTTGCTACTGCCTTAAAAATGAATAGGAAATGCATCAGAAAATATACAATATGTGTGAAAATGTGTTCGTGTGTGTATGTGAGGGAGCGCGCGCGCGCGAGAGAGAAATTTAATGAAAAAAGGTGATAAAAACGATTTTCAATTTCGATATGTGTGAATATACACAAGGATTGACGGAGTCAAGATGGTGACAAAAAATAAAGTACATACCCCAAAGAAGGATAGAAAATACGAAAAACATCTACCGGAAGGGTTCCATGTGTGGATAAAAAAGGGAATAAGGTGAGGATAAAAAAAACGAATAGGCAAGAAAAAGAAAAGTCACTTCTTATTCTTCTATCCCTCCTCCTGTATTCAGCAGTTGAAATAAAAAAGATGAAAAAAAAAGAGGTCGGTCCGCTGCTTTTTTAACAGTCTGGCGACCTTTTCCTCCGAATTCTAAGTTATGTTGCTCTCCATCTGCTTGAGGCGATCGATATTCTGTGCATCGAGCAGAAAAAAAGAATCTTTTCCCTATTTTTTTATTTTGTACTCAAATACTGAGCATCTTATTTCGCAAATTGAAATATGATACGAAATGGAAGAATCTGAAAAAATCAAAATCTGATTGCGTATATTGTAATATTCGATAGAATTTCTCGAAAAAGGAAATTTCCTCAAGACAAATTGGAATAGTTAAAAATAAAAATAAAATATATAAAACGGGTTTCTCTGTGTGGTTTCTGCAGTCCATCATATTTCTTCAGAACGAATTGGGACAAATTGTCTTTGTTTATCTAGGTAAATTTTAGTCAATAAGCTCTGTCATTCACAGCAATATCGGAAGAGAAATTTACGAAGATCGGTCTTGCACATACTCTATACTTAAATAATAAAATGATTCAATGTTTAATGCACACTGAAAGCTCAATAATGAACATACTACATAAATTCAGGTGACGCATTCAGTATTGTATGATTAAGAGACTAATAGGACTAAGAACATTAAAAAAAATAACCATTAGTATAGTGGTTTGCGTAACAAACTTGAAGAGTTCGAAAATTTTCTTTTAAAAATGAAATTTATTCCACTCAAGTTCCTATGCAGTAAAACGAAAGTATTTCGTTCACAATTGCTTAAAATATCCGTGCCGTTCTTTGTGGCTCAAAAATAAATAAAAACGAACGCGTTTCGTTTGTGGTTTGTTTTTGCTTTCCTTATTTCTTAAAATGAACGAAAGGAAAGAGTTTTGTTCATTGTTGTTGTTATTATATTAAAAGGAATCTCTCTCGTTCCTCGTTCACTAAAATGGAACGATTCCGTTCCATAATTACTAATATTTTAAAACCACTAATCCTGTTCCGAATACGTTTAAACTAACTTGATAACTATAAACCTGCACACAGTTCGAACAAATTCATATATATAAGCCTCAGTATTGCGAATTGTTTTATATTATAGTAACGAACTATACATTCATATTGTATTCTCATTAAATCGTATTAGTAATTACCAAATTAACTTAAAAGGAACGAAATTAGCATAAAAACTGATGCATGGAAGTGAAGGAAACATTATATTCAACCCAGGCGAGTGCAAGCATCACCTGATATCGTTACGTAGAGAGAAACAAACAAACAATATATATATAAAGTTAATTTTATAAAAGATATATGCTTCTCAAACTTCAGGAATATATCTCATGTTACAAATCTGGTGTTCCAAGAAACTTGAAGCAAAGCTTAGATAATTTACCATAAAATATTTCTTCAAAAACTGTACTTGTAAGCTCACGTTACGGTAAGATAAAAAAGTAACACCACAATAAATGTACCTCATTCGTTACGATGTAAAATGCTTACAAGGAAGATAAACTGTTATTTTCATGCAGATTTAATGTAATTTCCACAATTATTACTTTTTTTCTACAGGAGACGTCAGCAGAACAAATTACATTTTGTTCACAACGTGAAACATGATTCTATTCGATTTACTTTTCATTAAAAACGTTTAATTTACTTATTTTACAAGAGTTTTTATAATTAAGAGCCGTATTTAAGCAAACATGACACCACCACCTATCCAATGACTGCATAGGTCCTCAGTGGTTGCCCTCCATTAAAAAAAAAAGAGGAATTATAGATAAGTAGGAGTTTATTAAACCAATTTATGGCGTGTAAAACAAACCATATTTCGATTGTCCTTTGTTTGACTTTTCATGCATAGTAGGCTAATGAACGGTAAATTGAAGCCTAGAGACAAAATTACAAAAATAATCAACTTAGCTATAATAACAGATTATAAAAATAAAAATAATTAGATTTGACAATATATTAATGTTTTGGTATGATTACGTATATGCTAACAAAGACAATGGCACTTCAGATCCCGCTCACACACACACACACACATTAATTTTTATTGTGTGTGTGTGTTAGCAAATATACATTTGTTGGTACCCACATATGCTTGAACACCTACCTTCATAGTACCAAAAATTATTGGGACATTTTTCGTTACCTGTATGTATCAGTGTGGATGTGTGTGTTTTTGGGTGTTTACTCTTTATCATTTGCACTGTATGGCCGGCCAAAGAGAAGCAAATATTGATGTGAGGAGTGCCATGTTTGTACTTGGAACGAAAATCATGTGAATGATAAATATTAGTTTCTGACATAAATACACAAATTACAGTTTTATTCGTTGTTAACGTAATTTTAGGTGTTCTCAAAACTGAGAAAATAAAAAAAAAATTTAATTTTCATGGATTTCAAAGTATTTTAAGGTTAATTGATTTCTCACGTGACGAGGATCAAACCACGTATCCAGTAATTATGCATAAAATCTAAATATATCAGAATGAAGTAGATTAATAGTTGTAATGAACTATTTACAAGCTTCATCAGGGAAGATGTAAAGGAGATATGAAAGCTAGCAACTCGAAAGACTATAGTCATAAAGTGACGTAAACAATTAAAAGAAAATGTATGCAAAAACTCTATGCATCTGGCAACAGCTTTAGTCACTACCATACTCATTTTTCATCCATCACTGCTGGAAGTCAAATTAAGGACGCGCTTTTTGTGGTTATAAACTTGACAAGCACTTTCCACATGTGTAGACAGATGGTTTACTCTTTCTTCTCTCTCTGTGCATCGAGTGTTGTGCAGATGGGTGTCTAGTTGTTTATTTAACTTTGTAGCAATAGTCTTATCGACTTGCCATGTCTCTATACCTTTGCTTCAACTTTCTGTGATCTGATGAAGCTGGCAAGTAGGTCAGCGAAACTATTATTCATGCTAATTATGATAAGAGTTGCATTTTGCGAGAAATCGTTGTATACTCAAAGGTAACGCAATGGTAGGGGGATCGCCTCTTGTAGTGGGGTTCTTCATTTCGATTCTGGTTTGTGCCATGTGGGCTTTATGGCATATAACAAATTTACTAAGATCTTTGAAGCTCAGTTAAGTAAAGAAATAGGATATCATGGAGACAATTGAGAATTTATCCCCACTCGAGTAATCTTTTTTTTTCACTCCTTTCTGTAGTCAACCAAACCAACTAACTAATAAACTAACATGTGTGAAACCGAGTGTACAAGAATTGTATATTAAGTCTTCAACTGGTGATTGCAAGTGAAAATGTATACGCGAAGTGATTCATTCTAAGTGTGCATCGTTACAAATGATGTAATATTTTAACAAGTAATGACGTAATCTATATTGGTTTAGCAAATCAAAATCAAAGTTGTAACCAAATAATGTTCTGATTGATGATTATAGTTGAATTTTAAAATATTTTAACACGTTTACTGAAATTAAGATATAGTAATAAATGTGTTTAAATAATTAGGAAGAGTATCAAAATATTCTATCTCTCAAATTTAATTATCTATGATACAATACATTTGCGAGTTCCTTTCGCTGATATACGAGGATCATTCTAAAAGTTAAGAACGTTTGCGCATACCGTCTGCGCAGTTGTTTCGTTTGCGCTGTCAAGGTCTAATATGGACATGGCAGTTGCTTAGTATAGTTGTCTTCATGTATACATTATTCATTTAACAAGTTTGCTACAATCCCTCGGACGCACGGAAAATTCCACCGACTACACAATTTGATCAGTGATTTGGTCAATCATAATATAGATAGACAGTACAACATATCCGCAGGCTACCATGTAAACGTCAGAACTCCCGCAGTGTTTGCAATTTAATCCACCAATATTTTCATTTTGGGGAGTGGAATAGTAAAACCAAAATTCGGAGGGTATAAGTAGTTTTACAGGGTTGCTATAGATTTTAACAATAAAAATCTGAAAGTTGGGCTGTGGTCAAGAATTCGGGGGGTCTGGCAGAATTCCTGAATCAGATGCTATATAAGATCAGATGAGTCTCGTTCGGTTACGCAATTGCTAATTTTGGACAATTTGCCTGCTAGGGTCAGAGATTCTTTAAGATTCCCCAGTGAGAAGTGTCATCCCCCAAAATTCTTGAAAAACCTCAACGTTAAAACTTTTACGGTTAAAAATCGATAGAAACCGTGCTAATCCACCAATTTTGGCTTCGCACCCACCCTAAACTACAAATCTTGGCTGAATCTCTGGCTAAGGTATAGTAAAAATTAAATATAGTTTGTTTGAAAATTAATATTTGCTCTCTTACTGAAACTTTTTCAAGCTTATTAAAATAAGCTCTTTTAAAATAACTTCTACGCAGCCATATTTTTATTTTAAAATTTAGATTCATTATCATGAGTCAGCACTGGAAACAAATCAATAAAACGAAGTAATTAAATTCTTATAAACGTCACTACTCTACGACCGTTTCTTAAAAATCCTTCTCTTGAACAAAAAGAAGGTAAAATATATATATTTTTGAAAAAAAAAAATAACCGTTCACGTCATTGGCCTGTTTTTTATTTTACCTAACTTAAAAGTTCTTCATCTTTCTTTTTTTGAGGAACATAACTATTTCGTCTTCTTCCCTCCGTTTTGGTGAATTGCATTATCCCAACCGAAGTCGTCTCTCTAGATGCAGTAATTTCATTGAATCCGCACCGCGCTGCTACGTCGCACTAATTAAATCTCAGTGCTGCGATCTAGTGCCAGCTGGCTGCAAAACTAAACGAGCAAACACACCATGAAGCCAAGCTGCTAAAACTTGTAAGGGGGGAAAATTTTTAACTTTCGCAGGAGATACTCTTGGCTTAAACTCATTCATCTCCCTCTCAGGTACATATATAAGGATAACAAGCCTCGTTTTAGTGAGGAACAACAATTTTAAGCTTGAAACAAGCTTAAAAAGGGTGATACGGTTCTCCTTAAATAATCTTTTATTACAATAATATCTGCAGTTGGTGTTTGCTTGTGCATGAGATTTGATATAACTTAAGACACTTTTATTCATGTTTTTTTGTTAATTAAATTTCACAACTAGTATCTCTGTTACAATCACAAAAAGAAAAAAAATATTATTACAACTCATGGTAACACGTATAAATATAAAATCACAAAAAGGGAAAAAAGTTTAGATATTATACCATCTCGTGACAATACGTATAAATATAGACTCACAAAAAGGAAAAAAAGGTTTAGATATTATACCATCTTGTGGAAATGCGTATAAGTATAGAATCACAAAGGGGAAAAGGTTAGATATTATACCATTTCGTGGAAGTACACAAAATATAATTTGGATTTTTTTTTTCAATTTTATTTTGAGTCGAATGAACATATTTTTTGTCTTTTCGCTTTCTACGGTGTGAGATTTCACCCCCTCCTCCATTAAACAAAAGCAAGTAGTATTATGACATACGAAAGGGGAGCAGTTTAAGTTTTCATCAGTTTCTTATGTCGCTTATCGCACCTTTTTTTCTAGGACGTAAATGTGGTATGTTCGTTTTTTTTCATGCCCACATCAATGCTTGTAAATGACTTTTGTAAAACTATAACATTATTCCTTTTTTCGGTGCTACGAAGATAATTTATGAGCTTTAGAATAAGAAGACGTGTCGTTTTAGCCAATCGCAATCAAAGGGGTGTCAAATGCATTTGTGAGTAAAGTTTATAATAGAAAAACGCAGTTTAGAAGGAATTTATATTCATGTTTATTGTACAATGTTAATTCATTGACAATTAAATTCTTATGTTAGTAAATCCATCTCTGCGGCCACTCTCTCAACGTAAGCTTTACTCAAACTAGAAATATCTGCTACAACATACATCAAGACATTAAGTTATAATATTTATTCATTGATCGTCTATTGCTTGCATTGGTGAGTAAAGACGAGGACGAACTTAAAACATGAGGGTGAATGAAAATGTTGATAAGGTAGAAATTAAGATTAAAGTTGAGGAAGGATGAAGACGTGAGGTGAATGAGAGTAAGGTTTGAAGCGAGGACATGATGGTGATATGACTAAGCTGAACACCTATGATGTATTTGTATATATGTGTGCGTACAGACCTATAGACATGACATTTGGGCTAGAGAACATTCTTCAGAAATTTTATTTTATAACATTCATTTTATGCAACCAGGAACTTATCTGAAAACTTTCATACATGTAGCAGACGCCATAAAAAGATATCTCTCTTGTATTGTAACTATTCATCACTACGTGGGTTTCTCGATATCTGTGTCACGCCTCGATATGAGCACATTCAAGTATATACATATTTCAGGGATTTTCTTATGCATGACAAAACTTTTGGACAAGACCTGAATTTGAAGTTGGTATGTCTGGTGTTGTAGCTGCTAAGGTAACTAGGTAAGAATCTGCATGTGATATCGTTTCACTTGAAGGGTGGTAATTTACACACACACACACAGAAAGAGAGAGAGAGAGAGAGTTTTGTGTTATCGCAGAAGAGCCGTTATCGTAAAACTTCATAATCTTTTACAAGACCGAAGAAGAGCCCTTTACAGTTTACAGCATGTATGTTATGTATTTAATGACTAATTTGGATTTGCTAATCTAAATTTCCAATGCTGAGAAATTTTGCAACTTGTTGAGACAAAACATTACACATTAGGACAGTCGGTGTCCAAATTAGAACAGAAGTTATGGTACATAACTCAGCGGCCGTAACTGAATTGATTGAGCTTAGGTTTACATTCGGCAGGTCCTTGGTTCGATTCCAGTGGCCGATTATCCTCACTGACGTTTTTCCAGGATTAACCCCTCAGTCATACTAGGCAAATGTCGCTATGGTACTACTTTTAACTAGGCATTGACTGACTCATTTTCGCGACCTTTCCACTACTCCAGGGGTCTCCAAACTATTTTGTTAGCGGGCCCGATTCGCTAAGCAGGAAGAGGACCAGGGCCACATTATAGAGAATCAATTTAAAATAATAGAGAGGAAAGTACCCACATAGCCACTTTCTTTTCCAGAATTGCTCTTTGAAAAAATAGGTCTAAATTTCGCCCGTTATCTGCTGTCACATAAAAAGCTGCAATCAATTAACCATTATAAAAAATCACGACATATCTACTCACAACCTTAAATGGGACACTATGAACAAATATATCTGTAATTATGCATAAAAATACAAGTGTCATTTTTCTAAACTAGAGAAAAATTATAAATAGAAAAACTCTGATTCATTGTAATTTCAAAACACGAAATTTGGAGAAAATGTATGATTTAAACCGCCCTATAATTATTGCAGCCAAATATCACATGTGAAGAGTAGACCTTTTTGCTTCTTTCGTAACACAGTTTTCATGGAGACAAATCTGACATGTTCTACATGCAAGCCACTTTTTATTATGAAAAACGGCAGTTCTTCGAGTGACGCTGGCGAAGAACACTGTAAGCGGCACTCTATGTATACAGCTAGTTTCGGATCTAGCGAACTGTAAGCCCAAATTTGATGCTTTAACTTGCATTTGAACGCTCTTTCCATACTAAGACACAGAAAAAAAAATGTGTCGGTAGGACCTTCCTGGGACCCCCCCTAGGGCGGTGCGAAAAAAAACTCAAAATTTCATATTTCTGATTATAGCACTGATCCAAGACCATATAGGAGGCCGAAACTTACGGAATCTTAATCTACGCTACGATGTATTTACACGTCAGAATTGGTGAAGGGGTTCAAAAGTTACGACTATTTTTTAGCCGAATCACAGAATTTTCAAAAATAATAGAAAAGTTTGTCTGTCTTTTTGGTTTAACCCCAAATGGGTGGTACCAGAGGGTTTTGGGGATCAATTGCGGGCCCCAACAAATTGGGGTAAATCGAAGCTTATTTTGATGATAGGAGTTACTGTTTTCGAGATACGGCCCAAAGTCGGCCTTTTGTATGAAGACTAACCACTTTTTTTAATAGGCAGTCTTATAAAATAAGTGATATCAGCATAAAAAAACCCTTCGGGGTAGAGAGAAGGGTGACGCAATAATTCTACTCACAAAAGAAGTGATATCCATTTTGCGAGTCAATATGGCAGAAGGATTTTATTACAAAGGAACACTTCCATCATAGTGACACAAAGAAAGTAACTCGCAAAATGAATATCACTTCTTTTGTGAGTAGAATTATTGCGTCACTCTACTCTTTACTCAGAAGGGTTGTTTACAGTGATCGTTGTTTTCTTGGAAATACAGTCCTTCACTAATGGGTCACTTTGTATCGTAATAAAGGATATAGATTCGGTACTTGTTGATGTATAACTACAATGGTCATCTCCTTTGCTGTCGCTCCTGGATAAATAAAGTCCTCTGGCTTTGTTTCTACACCTAAGTTGTCTCTCTGGAAATTTCTTTCGCACTGTTAGGTGTGACAATACAATTCACTGAATTAAAGTTTGTTCCCTGCTCTTCTAAAATAATCCACGTTCTGTATGTTCTACAATGCATCGTGTTAAATTTAGGAATTGGAAATTAAGAGTCACTTGACACTATAAAATGTGATATTCCCACACCAGGCCAAAGCTTTTTGCCGCAAAATTATTAGTGTATATTATAGCTCCATTATCACTGACCAAGAAATCTTATTGTTACTACTATAAAACTTACAATTTGCTGAAACTCTTATGCAACAAGGGAACCACTACAAAACTCCCACAAGGAGGGGGAAAAAACTATAAAAGAAAACGAGACACACGGGTAATATACACCGCACCCTTCAGAACTTCAGATATTACTGCTCGCGCGTTATTTTTGACGTGAAGATCCTCTGTACTAATTTCAAATCGTAAGTTGAAGACCCATGCCCTACTCTATCCCGGACTGAGTCATAGATGTCTAATGGCTATAAGTAAATTAAATTCAATTAAAGTTACGGGATATCATTCCATGTTCCCCTTGGTTTCCATGATCTTTCAACCCATAAAATATGCGAGTTTTCCCACATGAACTCAATATTCCTACATTAGGCATCACCATTGGCAAATCTTGGAGAAATTAAGCATATTTGTAACCAGTTGAAAAATTATTCATAATTGCTTATTTATTACAAAATATGCCCATAAAAATGTTGTTACCTAAAATGTATTTCATACCTGTTTAGTGTCATTCGTAGATCTTGACAAGCACATTGTACTCGGGTATCCGGTTTCTGCTGCGCGATTTGAAATACAAATAATAAATCGTATGGCGGGGTCGGATCTAATTGTCATCCCGGAACCCATGCAGTTATACTGTAACTGATGTACTTAGAAAAAACGTAGTTCGTTAGGATATGATGTATTAATACTAACACACATGTTATTAATAAACCAGTCATCTATGAAGACTAGGACATGTCTATTCAATAATACTTGTATCGTTTCATGTATCCGTACCGTACAGCTTATTAGCAGTCATCTGAAGATTCTCTTGAACTCATAAGAAGAAAAATCCAACGACTGCCCTCATCCCCTTCCTGCTGACCCGACAGACTTTCAAGGAGTGTATTCTTGACAGCTCAGTGATTGATTCATGTTCACGGCATTAAAAACAATATGTCTGTGACACGTGAACCCATTTATCTCATCTGTTCTCACAGAAACTGCGAACAAGAGTCCAAATCACGGAAACTAGAAAATACATAGCTACCTGAGAGCTAGAACAGCGTAAGTCCATTTTTTTTAGCCAAAACGTGATTAATGCAGTTTTGAAAGGTTTAACATAATTGTTGCATGATTGTTGTTGTATATATATTAAATAATGTAAAAAAAAGAGTCTATTATGTATTTTGTCCATTTAGTTTCTATGTGAAGGGATGTAGTTTTTTTTCTTTCTTTTTTCTCGAAAACAAGGATTTGTGACTTACGCGATTCTAGCTTTCAGGTACATATATATCAGCTACATAATGCCCCCCACAAAATTAAATAATTTTATTGAATATTTGCAGCTCTTAAAAAGATGCACGTACTTGGTTGAAACAATAAAGATAGCCTTCAAGTATATATAAAATCGTTCATGAAATTTCACGAAAAAAAATAAATAAATAAAGACCACTCAGCCTCTCAGTTATTTTTTTCTCCAAAATGCCATTTATATTAGTTTTACAGTTATATGAAGTTTCCGGGGCCTAAGGATTAATTACCATTACATGTAATCATTTTTCTTCATAAACCAAGGAGAAGAACTGAACAATTTAATAATGTTATTGTAATATTGTTGATATATTGTGAAGCAACGGTACTGCCATCTAGCGGATCGTGGATTATAAAGCCTCACCCGCACTCTGTGGTCATGATACAAACTACAAAAAACCCTTCTCAGAAAAAGCGGGAAATTTAGAAGAAAATTATAGATTTATGATATCTGATTAAATTTCTCACGTTCGATCGGGCTAACAGAAATAATCATGCGGGTTAGATGTGGCTCGCGAGCTCCCTTTTGAGAATACCTGGTATGCGATGCAGACTTGAAGTGAATGCTCTACTTGCACTGCTCCTCATGTATTGACTTTATAATCTAACTTTGCTGATTAGAAATACGTGTGCCTATTTTTCTCTTCCTTCTTTTTGTAGAAAATCCAGGGAGATACGAATCAATGTAAATAGTAACAATTATGAAGATAATGTGCAATATTTTTAGTACACCTTGTACATGACTTAATGAGGAAACCTTTACGCCGTTTGATCTACTTATAAATGCCATGTGAATGCGAAGGAAGAGGCCAAAGATAGCCACTTTACTTAAAATGATGCAACATGTTGCATACATGTTTCAAGCGGATTATTGTAATAACATATAAAGGGAGGATCATCACAAAAAGATCTTACAAGCCTCCCATCTTGTGAACGTCTACGTAAATGTTATTACAAAACGCACCGAAAATGTTGTTATACACGAAGCGGTTCCAAAACACGAATCATCACCCTTCACTAAATTCACTGGCTTCAACCTCAATTCCTCTTCTCACACTCATCGTCCTCTGCCTCCTCCTCTACGTTCAAAATCCTCTCCTTCTGATGCTTTTCACCCTGGGGGAGATAATCTGACAGAAACGCTGTAACACGGAAACTTTGATAATGAGGTCTACGCCAGAAACGCTATTTCCATTAAGACCTCGGATCAGCTTGCGTCTTCTCAATCTGTATTCGCCAGATGGCACTACCAACAGCTTTGTAACAATTACGATGGAAGATATCCTTCATTTCATTTCCATCTTATCTTCTTGAAAACCAATAATTGCTCAACACTCCATTCTGTCGACACTGATATTAGAACTATGCATTTCCGATCAATGGTAATGAGAGCTAATGATGTGGAATACTCGCGTTCATCTTAGCAAGATCTTGCTTTATGAGAAAACTGAGATATCATCAAGTAGCGGTATGTACTTCCCATCACGAAAATCGTGTATTGTTATTGAAAATCAATGTAAAGCATAATAAATGTACATTACATGAGTAAACATACTGCAAGCCAGTGCTGCTAAACGCAAGGATCAAAATGTTGCGTTGTAAAGATGTAAAATGAATCACTCATTCTTGTAAGGAATTTGAATTTATTTAAAGGCCTTTAGGCAACTATGGCTCAGGTCGTATGGATGATAATGGGATGAATTGGTGGAATGAAGGAAATGGGAGTACACCGAGAAAACCCATGCACACGATGTTTGTCCACAACAAAGCCCATATGGCATGAGTAAGGATCGATCCGACGACCCCTAGCACCAGAGGTGAGCGCTCTACCAACTGAGCCACCGTGGCCCCTCATTCTTGTAAGGGTAGTATTGAGTAAATATTTCCATATACAGGGTGTATCGTGGCATGTGAGAACCACGTACAAGACGAATTCCTGTGATCAATACAAAAAACATGTTAATATATTGTTTCTACAAAAATCGCTTTGTTTACTAAATACGCGAGAAAGGTGGGAGCAATTTCCAACCCAAAAACAATTCTTTACAATCTGTAAACATTAGCAGAATAAGCTTCCCAGATGCCTGTGTGTGTACCCGACTATTTTCTAGAAAACCACGCTCTTATATGGTATTTATGAAAGAAAATGTGAAGGTTTCACACATAAAATTGTACGGCCTCGATCAATTGAAGCATTGAGCCTTCAGGAGTAGGAAAAGATTTAAAAGACACACAGAAAAACCTTTCCCGAGTGTCTATGGCTATTTTCTCGAAAACCACACCCTTCATTGCCATATAAGTGGTATCATAAGGCTGAAAGGTTATTGAAAGTCGATTTGTAGCAATTAGTGTAATATTACGAATTAAAATGTTACCGGATTGATAGTGTTGCCAACCTGTTATAAAAATTTGATTGTTTTTAAAATGATATTAACTTGGTTTATTGGATATTTGGAATCGATTAGTGACGAGGAGAAACTTCATAATGTGAAGCAGATAATTCACTGTTGCAAACTGTTAAAATTAATATTTTCACTTCGTATAATCACAGTTTGCAACGTTGCATTATCTGCTTCATATATCATTACTTAATGGATACCAAATCTCCTTGGTATCATCGTATTTTTTTCTTCACTAGTGTCAAACAAATTCGTTTAAACAAACTTTTGTTTAAAACATATAAAAAACTTTGTTTGGGCCCTATTCGAACATTTTTTTTTGTTAACCACAAACAAATATTTTTCACTGAGTATGCTGCACTCGCTCAATCCTAAACTTTATTCAAAACGAAAGTACTGGAAGGTTCGGAATTTTCGATTACACTGTTCGTTACAGACGGACAGGAGTTGTTAGTTGTTACTATTTACAAAGAACCTCACTGTACATAATAATTAAGGTTGTTCTCTCGCCTTTAGTGTCGCTCTTCCACCAACAGAGGGTGCTGTTAAACAACATTGTGAAAGCAGTAACCCGTCCCCCTCTTGTATAACTTTACTGAGGCAGTAAAAACCCTGTCTCTTCTTCTTGTTATTTTCTCTCTTTCTCTTGCCCCTCCCTCTAGTGAGTGCGCATGAAAGTTTAGAGAAGTGTCACCGTCACACAAATGTGTGAAAAACCCGGTCTTCTCGTTAATGGTGATCCTTGAAACTAGGGTTGAAGAGAAAAAAAAAACGTATAATTAAATCTTCACAAAGAAAAAAAAAAGAAGAAAAAATCATTACGGAGCTCGTAAAATCCAATTTTAGTGGCTTGGGCTTTTGTAGGTGTCTTATATCAACATTTGGTTTAATAGCATCAGAGTCAAATAATCTCAATGTGTCTTATTTATGTTATTCTCTTTTGAATTTCTATTAAATGAAAGATTGATGTTTTTTTTTTTTGAAACTATCTTGTATGGAAATTCTGACGAAAATGATCAGTGGTATTAAATCTTTCATTTCTAAAAATATGTTTAATTTATTGTACAACGATACTCAAATAAGCTCAACTAGTTGCCAACTTATACTAGAACACTCCAAAATGCATAAAAACGTGTCGTTTCATGCAAAATGCGTACGTGTATAATGCTAAGGAGTGAGATTGATATGTCTAAACAACATCCTGCATGAAGCAATACATTGTGTAACGAAATATATAATGCGCTTTATCTAATGTAATTAAGAATGCAATTTCATACGATGCAGTTCTCTGTGTTACAAGTAATGCATCAAAATTGCTCAAAATAATTATGAATCTAAAAATTACGTCTGGAGGGAGGATGGAGGGATAAAATGTTATGCATCTTTTTTTTGGTAACAAATTCGATATTCTTGTGGACGTTTGTAACGGTTCTCATTCTAGCTTTTAGCACAAAGATTGAAATTGAACCCATATGGAAAGATGAAATTAAATATCGTTTTGATAATTAAAAAAAAAGGAAAATAAAAAAAATACTGCAAACGTTAAATTATATTCTTAAGAATGTCTTTGATGCTCTTTTCTAAACGATGAGAAGTTTCATTACCAGCTACATCCATTATTCGTAAATAAAATTACAAGAAAAGTAATTCAGTTTACTTTTTTAATTTTGAATACATTTCAAATAAAAAAATATATATTAATCACTAGCTTAATATTCATCATGTATACAACGAAGCAAAGTAAGATGACCTTCAAATCAGATAAAAGTATCTACATGACACCTGCTCCTCCCCCTGACACTCACTATCATGTTCGGTAGTTTGGTTCCAGGACTGTTTCCCGCTGTTTGACAGTTGTCATTCTCGTCCAGCTTCGAACAAAAATCATGGTGGTAGACTCAATATTTTTGCACCATATTCAGATGTTTTATTTTCATGAAAGTACTGCATTCATATTTCAAAACCTTCAGTCTATAGAGATAAGTCTTGGTGTGAGGTCTCCTGTTCTTTTGTTTGAGCATATTATTTCCGGCATATCTTACCATAAGGATATTTCGTTACGAAACGAGCATGAGTTGAAAAAAACTTTGATTGACTCTTTCCTCTGTGTTGTTCTGTTATGTTATGCAAATTTATTGGGTGTGTGTTGTGTTGTCATAATGTCCCATTAGTTTCGTCCTTGGCTACACGGACAATATATGGAGAGTGATCCGATTACGGAGCGAACACTTTATCACGATTCCACACAGCTCAGAATTGTTAACTAAAAGGTCAATACGTTATTGTTCAAATAGAATTGATAATCTAAAACAAGACCAGTTCGAAAGCACAGAAAAATTTCGCCTGAGACTGAGATACCTAAAGACTATTGGCTATAAATAAAATTCAAATTCAAACCAGGATTTTTTTTTTCAGGGTTTCCATGAATTTTAAAATGTCTGTTGTTAAGAAGAAAGTGATTTTAATTTTCTGAAAGAAAACCTTCATTTGCAATTTCTTTTTCCTTCCTAATTTTATGCTCTCGTAGTTGTATTACAAGCAGTGATTCTGCAAGACTCTCCTGTGGGGGGCTGTCACACCCTAATTCTGGAGAGCACCCCCGATCTTTTAAACTTTTTACAGTCAAGAATCGATAGAAACTGTGCAAAACTCCACTTACACCGTCGCTATTTTGACTTGACACCACCCAAACTGAAAATACTGGCGGAATCCCTGATTACAAGAATTATTGTTTGCTTACGAGGTAAACTAAGTGCACAGATTTTTATTAATGGTAATAAAAAAACGTTCAACCAAGTATTTATCTCATGTGATCTCTCTATTTAAAACTGACAAATTCCACCCTTTGAAGCTTTTTTATTAATAAATATTTTACATAATTACGAATATTCCTGGGGGGTATTTTATGGTTAATTTAGAGGACGAAAGACAAGAGATGCATTTATTGCTAATATTGTTCAATAGAGCAATATTAACAAACTATTTTCTAAAAATAAGAAATCTATATAGCTTTCTCCGCACGTTCGGTTTCAAAGTCTGACAATACTGGTGTCGCATTACAGTGTGGCATGCAGGATGGGGCGGGTGCAACTAGATAGAAGGACGTTAAGATTTGGAGCGTAACAACTTAAATTTGTTGAATTGAATTTATTTACAACGTTTGAGAAAACCAGCTTAGGCGGGAATAAGAGACGAGACAGAATATTGGAAGAGAATTGACAAAAGCCTAGTTTGAAGGTGCTATTCCGGCGTTTGAGTGGTGTAACTGAGAAAGAAACTCTAGAAAATTTCAGCCAAGATAAGTGACTGTTTGAATCGTTCCCAGGACCTTCTGATTGCTAAGCCAACGCTCTACCAAGTGAGTTGCCCGGTAACATATATAAGAGATCAAATTTTGGTAAAATATGTATTAACTGCGGTTAAGTTACCCACGGAAAAACAAAAATCAGATAACAGAAATAGACATCGATTTTTGATTTAAGTATTCTGAAAGGATAGTTTTTCCTTTCACAAAACTGCGAGAAATTAATAAACCTCATCATGCAGATGTATTAATTATTTGAGCCAAGTCAGTATGTGAAACAATTTTATGTATCGTGTTATGCGGTTTAAATCACAAAACGTTACATTTCCACATGACGTCAGAGTGTTTATACAAATAATGCCCCTATTGTGTATAAGCCAATTTGACAGATTTAGTTCTTTCTATGTACTAGCCAGAATGAACGTTACGGCCATGTTGTTAACGTTTGGAGACAAAAAAAAATGTAGGTCAAAGAACTTACCTCTCAATTAATTCTAAATTAGGCTGCAATTTATATGTGTAGCTTTGATTTAAGGTTGTTAAAATATTTAGAGCTATTAATCATTCCGAAATAATTCAAATAGCCATCCGATTGTTTTCAATGTGCCATTCCTATCAAGATTCGTGTAAAGTACTGATCTCTAAAGCTAGGTGGCACCACTATCTTTGTGTGTGTCTAAGTCGTTTTTGTTTTCGTTGCACGAAATTGCAATCAGAAAGTATATAACCATTTCAACAGTTTTATCCGCATCGATTTTGTTCAGTGTTGAAAGAGGTACATTGTTATAAATTTCGATATTCACAACAACAATCAAGCTATTTTAACAATGAACCAAAACGAAAATAAAACATCGGCATAAATAGAGCTTTTGAAATGGTTTTAAACTTTGTTCTCCGAAAGTTTTTGAACTCTCTAGATTTGAATTTCTAGGACCATCAATCTGTTTGAGTACTTTAAGGAAAGCGCTGCAGTCGCGTAACGGTCAGAGCTATGCTCACGACTGTTCTATTGGATGACGTCACAGAGTACTGAACCTGACGTAAGATAATACCAAACCCTTTCCGACCGCTACTCTATGAAATCAATTTTTGAACAATCTGTATTCCACGTTGTTGAGAAACGATTTAAACTTTCTTTTCCTTTAGAAGGGTCACTATAACTGACATTTTTTTATAATCTTTCCCTGGTAAAACTGTTAATACCTGAAATTAATCTTTTTATTCCATAAAAAAGTAATTAAAACCACCAAGATTAATTACCTATTTCCGTATATAACCTCTAATCACGTCTACTTGAAGTCATTTGCTGAATACATATATAAAAGTATTGAATTTGTAATTAGTAACCAAAGTCAACAAACTTAATCGATAAATCTATTATAGTCGTATCTGCTGGATTACATCACGCTTCCCTCGTGACATTAGCTTTCATTTTCTTCAACGATTTGGTTCGGGTTTTCAACGTTGATTTCTGAATCTAGTGTTACGGTAGAAGTCTGTCCTTTTACATACACTGTAAAATATAAAGACTTATTTAACACTTTTTTTATTTGTACACATCTTTTCTTTTATGTGCTTGAAAAAGTATAAATAATGTGCACAAGATATGTGCTGAATTTATCATTGAAGGAAGAGTTTAAAACTAATTTTGCGCACTTAATTTTGTCAGGATTAGTTTTCAGAAACTCCTCTAGTACACATTGTGTTCAAAAGATGTCATTTAAAACTTTGGCGCACTTATTCTTGCATCGAGCGTCTTCATTATATAGTGAGGATTGTGAGGAACCTACTGTGGTCTTCCTTGGTTAAAGCATACAGTATTACGAAGATGACGCGAATTCTATTCGCGCATGCGCTAACTTGTTTTTATTTCTCAAGCGTTTAAAAACCGCTTATTAAACTATAGTTAAGTGTACATGATTTGAGCCATATACGTTATCGATAAGTCACCAGAAACCATGTTTACAACAAGGCAAAGACACAGACGTAACTAAAATCTTTTCTCATCTGTTTGGAACTGATTATCTTGTTGCGAGAGTATCGGAAACAATAGTGGTCTCTCGCTATTTTTTTTCAAGAGACAAAGTGGGAAGATATAGTGGTTCCTCATATGCTTATAGCTAGACTGACATATATTATGAAAATCCACAGTGTTTTCACATGTGTTTAAAGCTAGAAGAACAGACACACTTAAATGCTATAGTACAGCAGTTCCTCATATGTTTACAGTAAGACAGACAAAGAATTTAGAAACCTCATGTGGACATTCGAGTGTTTACAACCTAGCGGACAAATAAATAAGTTAGAAACCTCATGTGCCTCTTTGAGTATTTACAGTCTAGCGGACAAACAACTTGGAAATCTCCTGTGACTTCGTTAGTATTTACAGTCTAGCGGACAAACAAACAACTTTAAAAGCTTTGTGTGAATCTTCGAGTGTTTCAGCCTAACGGACAAATAATTTGGTAAAAAAAAAGGGCAAAGAAAATTAATAATATATTTTGGTATTTTTATAGATAACGGTATTAAAAAGGTAATTTTGGAAAATTAAAATGTATATATTTAACTGTTGGAAAATTTCCAACCCTGATAATGAGCACAAAATTCTCTCCTGGCGTTTTGTTTTTATTTAGTTTTATTTTTCTTGTATTTCTGACACATATATATGTTGAAAGTAGTCGGTGATTCAGATCAAAGGAAGCAAGCTGGTGGTATCGAAAGCATTATTATTTGTAAATAATGATACGGACTTGAGAACACAAGATGGCGGAAGATGCACAGGGAAATGTTTGATGAATTTCTTTATGGTTCGAACATTATACGAATAAAAGTGTTGAAAATATTATTGAAAATATTTTATCTACTTACGCAGTGTTGTACTAGAGCATTTTGTAATGTGTTTAGTGCAGGTATTTTTTTAAAGTAAGACAATCACTAACGTTTGTAGCTTGAGAAGTGTATTAGAATTAAGTCTACTTCTTGAAAATGTAAACAATTAATCTTCAAGTTTGTTTAGTATGTGTTGATAGTTTTAGTTAAAAAGTGAAAACTGCATTTATCATTTTACGATATGTTTGTTTTAGAACTTTCATAAAATAAAATGGTTTAAACCTACAAAAATATTTTCCCTTAGAAACGTTGTAGATTTAGATGGAATAACACCAACACTACTTAAAGCCATCTCGCAAAAGAAAGTGATTGCTGTCACTCGTACACACCACACTCATTCGTTAGATTGATATTCAAAGAAAGAAAATGTTTATTTGCCAGACCTTTTCATTAAGTCAATTTTAAGCTTTATATTAGTAGATAATCAAGAAATTTCGATAGACTGCTCTATGGGTAATAGTTACCGACCGGCTGTGGCTCAGTGGTGGAGCGTTGGATTATCATTGAGGAGGTCGTGAGTTCATTCTCAGTGGCTGACTATCCTGATTGAGGTTTTTCAAAGGTTTCTCCTCAGTCACAACAAGCAAATGCCGGGATTGTACCTTCAACTTAGCCTCTGGCCGTCACATTCCCGCATCCTTTAACCTCCCCTATCCTGCCCTGAGCCTTAGATGCCTAAAGGCCACAAATACAATTCAATTCAATGGATAACAGTTACACTGTAAAAAGATGTATTTCTTTAATCCTTAAGAAATACAAGACAAAAATTAACGAGCTGGGTTTATGAAGACAAAATAGTATAATATGTGTAAAGGAAGTCGTGCGAGGATCTAAGTGTGCAGCAAAATTTCAAAATCCAACCTGACAAAGACCTGATAAAGCTTCCCTCACATTCAAAACACAATATTTATACTTCCTAAGCACAACACGAAAATATGTGTACAAAAAGTATTAAGTGCAATTTTTTTTACAGTGTAGATAGCACAGTGTATTGGCTTAGGCTGCTAGCTATACATTAGTTATGAGAAAATGGAGGAGGTTTGAGCTCAACACAAACCTGCGTGGTTTTTAGATTTAAAAAAAAAATAAAAAATTATCAAGCAAGAATTGTATTTGTACTGAGAATCAAGTCATTTTCTTTTCATTTCGCATTTTCTTTCTTATAGAAGTTGTGTTCTCCGAGAGATATAACCCTCATCTTCTCTGTCCACCTTTCTCAGATATTGATTCTATATCAAGCTCAAAATAAGCTTGTTTGTTTGAAGTGGATTTGAACAAGTATAAAATGAAGACAAACACGAAGCTTAAAATAGCTTTGTATTATTATTATTATTATTTCGCTATCTTAGAAAGAAGACTTTCTTTATGTGGAACTGGACTAAAACGAGGAAACAAGATTACTTTGACCAGAAGCAGTGGGGTAAACTTAGGGTGAACCCTCCCCCACCCTAAAAAAATTGATCTCTTTTAATTTTGCTTGCATTCTAGCACCTTTGAGGCCACGACTTTAAACTAAACAGACACAACTAAGATCAGAACATACTATAAAAAAAAGAATTTTAAAAAAACTTTTTAAAGACATACTTTTCTTAAACAATCCGTACTGAAAAATAAAAATAATAATTTTGTTTATGCATGATTAAAAAGGAAAGCATGGCGCGCGCTCTCATATACAGTTACTTTATAAATTCTTGAATTGGCGCGCCCCATACTTTTCTCTCTAGTCATGCATAAACAAAATTATTTTTTACTTTCCAGTACGAATTGTTTAAGAAAAATATGTCTTTAAAAAGTTCTTTTTAAATTATTTTTTCGAGTTATTTCGGTGTTTGGATACTTATTCTCAAGCTAATGTTTTGTGACCCAAATCCTAAAGTGTTCTGCAACCAGTAAAACCCAATATAGTTGAAGGTTAGTATATATTTTGGGATAAAGAAGTTCATATTAGAAAAAATATTAAAATATGCTTTCAAAATATGTAAATATACAGAAACATATTAAAGTAACAATGAAATATTATATTGTCACCCGTCTTACGTCACTGTGCAAAATGTTATCATTGTATGACGTCGGGAAATGAGTTAACTTAACGTTCCAAGATTTGAGGACACATTGTGCTCACTCTGTTTTCATAATTACTTGCTTACATATTTCTGAAACACTTTCTCTCACGAGATGTCCTCATCAATATGGTTTTGCATAGAATTTCTTTAATATATAACGAGTAAAGTCAGTGTTCCCACTCTGTGCCATGTCATAAGCAATCAGGAAGACGACGACCTTGGTTCTATCCCCGACCTCGCCAACTTTTTTTTACTTGTTTCCTAGGTTACCAAAACTAGTTGTTGATGACTACAAAATGGCTGACTACTGAACTCCAATCTGAAGTCAGTTTTTCTCTACCTGCTCTGGTAGATGCATTAGCCTGCGTTATAGACATAGGGACAAGGTTCAAGTGAAAAGGAATAAAAACAATTGTGAGGGGGAGAGATCCGTTACACACAACATTTCTAACGAGACAATTCTGTACTAGAAGTCCACACACGTGATACGTTTGCATCTAAATTGCATCTAAAGCACAAACACCAGAGAAATTTGAGAAGAGTAAATCTATCCATCTTACCGTAAAATCCTCCTAATTTACTAAAGCTATGAGAAATTATACACGCTAGATGGAGACGCTAGTTAGCCTTCAATAATGCTTTGTAGAGGAAAGGATTAGGGAGAGAGCGCCTACCTACAACCTGAACTTCGAGCCATTACTAAATATTAAACCAGCTTTCTTGAATTTATCTTCTACAAACTGACTTGAAAAGTGTAAAGTACATTGTATAGCATTTCTCTCAGAAATTTCTCGTCAAATGTAACTTAAATTTTATTTTTCAATTTTTGCAGTGCAAAGGAATGTAATGCTGACTTTTAACCGGAGGGTTATGTAGTGAGCAATAACAAATACGGAAACTAATTAAAAATATGGATAAAGTTTTAATCATGATTAAAAATAACAGTGTTTACCGAGGTTAAATACTAGAACAAAATAGACATATCTTAAGGTAGTGTGGTAGTGGTTAACTTAAAAAATAGCACATAGATGGCACCACGAGAAAATTGTTAATTTTTTCCCTCCAGTTTTCGAAAATAAACTTCGTTCTTTCAAAAAGACATACCTTGCAGAGAAAGATGGCGTTGCACTCATAGGGAGATATTCTCCAATGGTTGTGAGCAAAACGTCGACTACCCTGTTCCTCCTCATCGTTGTTACACAGATCAAGTGATAAGCTCAACAAACTAAGACCACTACAAGTACTAGTCCGAGATGAATAGTGTTTTCTGTGAGTTCGTCGTACAGGTTCTGATCTTCTCGGCGGAGGGCGCTGCTGCTGTTGCTCCGATTCATCCACCCAAGCACTGAGCACTGTTTCAATAAACGTAAACAGCTGTTGGACGTTTGGTTCAAGTTTGGGTCCTGAAGGCAAAGGTTCGGGTAGACTCAGCACACTACCCCGTGGAGGAGGGGGTACATGATCGTCATCATCATCGTCACCTTTTTCGCAACAGTCTTCTGTTGCGTACCCTAGTGCGAGTTTCATGCTTTCCTCCAAGGCACTGGTTGGGTCCTGGTAAACGAGGCTTCCACCAAAATGCACAGTCTTGTTTCGCCGTCTGGAGTGTCGGGATCGTCCTCGAGGGCCACATCCTGGAACTGGAAGCGTAGTGGAACCTGATGATTTTTCTACCATTCCGCCCGCTGCCGCCCCGCCCCAACTACACAAGGGCGAGAGCTGCACTGGTCCCCAGCACAGCACAGCAGCTTCGCCCGGTACGGTCCAGACACACCTCTCCCGCACTCATATACCGTACAACACCACTAGAGGTCTCTGGATGTTGCGGCGCCGCATCTCCACTTCTGAACCCGTGTCGTGTGTACGTTACTCTTGTTGGAGAGTTGAATATCATTTTCCGAGAATCGGAACCGGAACAGGAAGCAAAAATAGGAACTTTATAATCACTGTTCCAATTCCGGAACTTCACAGAGAATAATTTACGTATTTGGTTACTGTGATTTCACTGTTCCGACTCTTTGATATTCATGTGATTTGTTTTAGAATACCGGTATAGTCAAGAAAGAGATTCATTCATTTTCACTAAACGATCGCTAAATTTTGAAAACGAAAAAGGTAGACATTTGAACATAAAAAAAAACATGTAATATTTGTCTAAAATTAGTGGAAAAGGAACCGCTTAAATTAGCGATTAGTGATAAAAAATGGTGTTAAGTTTCAAATTTTGGAATCGTGATTTTTTTCAAATTCAAACACTAGTATCATTCATATAAACTGAGTTATTTTTATTCCTTCAAAGTTACTCTGATCTTTATCAGTGTTTCTTCCACGAGATTTTATTCAGGGCCGCTTGTGGGGGGGGGGGGCTCATGAAAATTATAAATAATTAATATTGACTGCAAGGAGCTAAAAATATAAAATTGGAATGGACCCTAAGGTATGTTGTATTTTCTTAGTCAACTTCGAAATAACATGAACCATATTCATAGAATTCACTATTATATACGTATTTCAGTGTTAACGCACTATTAACAAATGTTAATACTAATTATTTCGCGAGGGCTGTTGGAAACTCCTGGGGGGAACAAATCTCCCCCCCCCCGCAAAAGCATGCCTGAAAGAAACAGTGATCTTTGTTATAAACATTAACCACAGTCATTGATTTTTCGCCATTCAGACTGAAGTTTGGTTTCGCCTGAGCCAATGTTCATTCTAAAGAGAGAGAGAGAGAGAGAGAGAGAGAGAGAGAGAGAGAGAGAGATTTGAGTTCTGCTGCCATCCATACTGGTTTGAGGTTTCCCAGGGTTTTCCTCAGTTTCATCACTTTAATGCCGTTATTATACAATTTCTATCCCTTCCTCTGGAGGAGTGTTCACCATAGGACGTCATCTCTTAGATCTTTTACGGATTTAGTCCATTATTGCGTTTCGCCTATTACGGAACTCGCAAGTTCATCGCCGCAGTAACAAACTTTCGCCATTGGATTCTATCCCGAACAACATCAAGCCAGTTTTCACCTTTGTTACCTACTTCTCGAAGATCTTTTCTAATATTTTCATCCCAACGGCCTCTTTCCCTTCCCAACACGATGAGATATAATCTTAATTTCTCCTCTATCCGCGCTACATGACATACACATCTAAGAACTCATACATATTAGTAAAAATAGAAATATATGTTACTTATATATTTTTTCATACTGAATTCTAATTTCACCTTATAAATGTTCTATCGTGTACAATTTTCTCGAGTTATCTGACTTTTTGTTATTCAAAATTAGTAAATTTCTTTTGATTTTGCAGTTGAGATGGCAATATTGTAAACAGAAAATGGATTTTAAAAAAATGCTTGTATAATCTCACATTCAGAATGCGCGTTGGAGGTTAACTACAAGTATTCGTAATGTTGTCAAGAATGGACAAAACTCATGTCTCTTCTGCTGTTTCCTTGCCCTTCGTCGATTCTCAAAATGTTTTTCCTGCCCTCTCTTTACATAAAACAAAATTTGATTAAGAACTTTGTAAAGGAAAAAAAAAATGTTAGCAACTCTACGTGATACTAAACTAAAAGAGAAAATTTTTGTTGTTTCTACAAGTCAGGAAATCGTTCCACGTTTTGAATCCTTACATTCAGACGAAAGGGAACTTGTAAGAAATCTTTCCTACGTGTGATAAAAGCACTCGCTGGAAAAATCAAAAGAAAGAAGAAAAAAAACTACCAGGTTTTGATAAAGAATCTTTTGCAAAAGAAAATATAGGTTGCAAAATGCCTTTTAAATTGCACTTACTAGACTCATTATCAGGATGTTTCTGCAGAGAACGTAAGTGATAGGCAAAGATGCAGGTTTCGTCCACACACAGTAAGCATATAAGCAAGGTACTCGGGAAGATGAAACCGTGAGCTGCCAAAGGAAGTCACCACACCACACAAATAAAAATAGACTCAAAATGTTTTTTTTTTGCATTTCTTTTTTTTTTTTTACAAAGTTAATATTACTTCGCAACTTTAAACTGAGCTTCATTTGTTTTTCCAGGTCTTTGAACACTGTATTTCTATGTTTAAATGTCTTATGATTTAAACTTTGTAAATATACATGTAACTAAGCCAACATAAGAAATCAATTTTGTTCCAGATACTAATAAGAAAAACTTATTACAACACAAATTCCTAACTTTCGTTTCTACGGCAACATTTGTAATCAGCGCCCCAAAAATTAATAACGAATTTTGCAAAAATTTCATATTACGGGGGGAGAGATATTGCCTTAAGGTAGTAAGCAGACTTGGAATAATGACTTTATCCTTACCTAGGAACCGACGATGGGAAAATAAAGGATTTCTTCCCATTGTAATAATTTTCCGGTTATTCCCCCCCCCCCTCCGTCGCATAGAACGATTCTCCTGACGGTACCTTTACTGCACATTCTAACCACTTTTTTACTAATCTATACCGGGATTGTGCTCCCGCTGAGTAATACCGGTATCTCCGCTAGAACACAAGACATAACACAGGATTTGTGATGAAGTCGTGTAATCCAGCTACCGTAGAGGTGCGATATACCAGTAAGGGTCACGATAAATTATTGGATCGAACGGCAGTAACAGTGGGTAGAGCACTGGCTTCGAATTTGGAAGGTTAGTGCCCATCCTTACTGAGGTTTTTCTAGTATTTTTCAGTCGCACCAGGCAAATGCTAGGATCGTACTTTGAATAAGGCAATGGATGATTCCGTTACCAATCTTTGGCTTGGTTGTTGTTAAATATCAGGTATAAAATCGTCATTGTATAAGTAAGTTAACTACAATCAATTAAAGAATCAACAGAACATCGATTTATTTATATCGTTTCGTTAATTATTAGAAGATTGAGTCTGTTAATAAAAGTTTAGCTAACTTTTCCGTTAATTTGAGAATTGATTTAGTCTCTAACGAAAGAAACGTTGTAAATTCTTCAAACGTTAACAAGTATGAACAAAATTTAGTCTGAAAACAAACTTTTGGGGCTATCGTGGGTTCCTGTTTCTGATAAACTTCATCTGGTTTAGTTTGGTTCATGCACGAATCTACGAAATGAAACGGTAACTTCTGACATATTCGATACAATTATTAACTTGTCACTAACTTGTTGAACTCAACTACAGTAATTTAAATCTCGTCCCCGCTTCATTATGCAACCAGATAAGCAATCTATCAATGCGGGTTTGCATACTCACGAAGGATGAATAAGAACCTTTCGTCATTCAATGAGTATGAAGTTTATTAATTAATGAATTCAATAGAAATCAAATTAGAATTAGCAATAGCTGTGTATAAAACCTTAAGGATAATGCACCGTCATCATGATAAATTCGATAGCAATCGATTCAGGCATTTATTCTCAAGTGATAAACAACCATTGTTTGTAGAACTGACAAAGTACTTCAGCGTGACGTCAGTGAAACTCTGCAATAACGTTAGAATGGCATGAAGCAAAAAAAAAAAAAAGAATTCGAGATTGAAAACTAATATACGAAGTTCATCGAAATAATCACTTTAAGCCTTTTCAACTCAACTCTCCTAAGTTCTGGCTGTGCAGAACAAGATGTTGGACTTTTATTGTGACGTTCGGATTCAGTTTTGTTTTTTTGGCCTATCCTCCTGATTCTAATATCCTTGGAAGGCTGGCGTTATGCGTGAAGTAACCTCTTAGTTCTATAAACCTTGATGTGTAACAACCAGGTTTGGAAACGAATTAAAGTTTATTTATGGCCTTTAGACATCTTTCGCTTAGGCAGGTATAGGTGAACGTAGAAGGATGTGGCAAGGAAGTCGCCTAGAACGTAGTTTGAAGGTACCATCCCGATCAGTATGACGTGACTGAGAAAATAACTCTGAAGAAGCTCAGTAAGTATGGTCGGCTAGGATTTTGTGGAAGCGAAACTAAGGTTCTACGAACTGAGACACTAACCGTCGGGTTTAGAAGTAACTCTCAAATGTATATGACTCATACTCTAAGTATTGTATTTGGGTGGTAAATTATTCACAATACTTTGAACAAACAATAATTACTCTTCATCTTTTCTTTGCATCCATTATACTTCAAAATTCTGTACTCGCCACGTCAACCTCCTGAAGAAAGCACTATAGGTTTTGTGGATATCAAAACCTATAACAATGAAGTTTTTCCAACAATCAACAGAAAAGAAAATTAAAAATCGGCGTTGTTGGAACTCTTGAATTGGTTATGAACTTTCTTCCCTAAAAGTCTGAACTCTCTAGGCTTGAATTTGTAGGAGCAGCACTGAAATTTCGTGAAACGGTAAAAATACATTAGATATATACAAAGATAGTGCTGCCGTCTTTCGTTGGAGTTCGTTGCTTTATATTAAGTAGCTATAATATAATCTGTCTCTGCTTCTATTCTGCTGTAACTAGCAATAGAGAACATCAAATATGTGTCCTTTACAAAGTCTAAGAATCCCATAAATAGAAGGTACATATTTTAAATACTTTATGCACGGAAAATACATCACTGAATTGGTCGGAGCTGACCTAGAACGGAACTGGTGCCATTTCCCACTGTCTTTTTCCTCTTATTTTTTAGAAAAAGAAGAAATCACGGGAATCACGAACCGTAGTAAGTACTGTGATTTGTTCCGCTCCGTCACTTCGGTTCTCTCGTTCTTTATGTAACACATGAAAACGTGTGCTTCTGCGCTGTAACAACTTGCGTCGAACCCCGACACAAGCGTCATCGTCAAACGCTCTTCTCTATTTGTGTACCAAAAGGAAAGGAAAAGAAAAAAAAAGAGAAAGAAAACAGCGTTGCTCTGTTCATCTGAAAAAAATAAAACCTTGTCTACACGAAATGTTTTCATAGAAATGAAATCATTGTTTTAGATCAGGAACCCTGAGTGGCAACTTTATCTTTCACCGCACAAGTGCGTGACAAAATATATTCTTTTTATCACAAACTAGGGACTTATTTGAATTAGGAAAACGGAAAGGTAATAAAAATTGATTGTGGCGAGTCTAGAGTTTAGAAACAATGTACAATCGTACACAAAATACAAAGAATTAAGGTTTTGCGTACAGAAATATGCAAACAGTTTCAATTGTAACACCTAAAAAAGGCTAGCCGTGATGGCTGGGGGAGAGGATGTAGGAAGGTAGGCGACTAGAGCCTAGCAATAGCTACCATTTCGGCATTTGCCTGGTGTGGCAGAAACCCCCCTGGAAAAAGCACTGTTAGGTTGGGCGGCCGCTGGGATGGTTTCTAGGGTCGGCACTAAAGTGTTGATTCGGATCCTGCTTCGGTTGACTGAACAGAATGATAATTTTCTCCTTCTTCATACCACATGAATTTCAGAATGGTACCTTGTCATAAGACAAGAACGGTTACCTTTCCGCTTTCCTTTTTCCTAACTGACAAAGTAAGTGTATAGCGAAAGACAAGTAGTAACAAATGTATTGTAAAGTGCCACATGAACATAATGATATTAAATAATATTTTTAAGAGACACACTTTTATTTAAAAAAAAAAATCACTAACAAGGATAAAATATTTTTTTTTTCATTTCCTTATCTATAGGGCACTAAAAAGTATAACATAATTATAGACTCAATTTATAACTTTTACTACATTTGCAAAGTGATTTTATACTTTCTAATGCACTATAGATAAGGATATGAGAAATAGCTTATTTTATCCTTTAAGTATTTTTTTTAAAATCAAAGCGTCTTTCTTAAAAATATTTTTAAATAAATGTTATTTTACATATTGAGATAAACATTTTCAACTTTTAATCTGGTAAAATATTCACAATTTGCAACACTGCGTTTTTTTCTGTTTTGTTTGTGATAGTTATTATCATCAGTGGATATCGAATATCCAATAAACCGCCATTAGTACCAATATACAAACTTTCAATTAGGTTGGCAACACTGATAATATGATTACATGAAGGGAAAATATTTATGTATTGATTTTTTTTTTATTAACAAGAACAAAAACACAGCACTAATGACCTTTTTATCCTGAGTTGTCAAACAATCAATAAAATTAAAACAAAATACATTAACAGAAAGAATAATACATCAATACATACAGAAAAACAAAATCATTACCTCAAATCAGATATCGATACAAGGTTTCTGATATAGTTGTCATATGGTAGAGCAAAATCAAGATGGTTTGAATATACTGAGATGACAACCTGTAAATTAGGAAACTCTGTACAATAGCAAGTCTGTGTGTTCGCAAAGCAAACAGGTCATTACTGCGAGTGGATTCTTACAGGAACTCGAAGAAACAACGCGTGAAAAATATCGCCAGATCTGGAATGTCCATTAAGATACAGGTATTTGAAATCACGCAAATATTTACGTGCTAAAGGAGGGTTAATATGAAGGACTTCTAAGTGTTGTTGTTTGCTGAAATTGCGTGTGGATGGGACACGAAAGCGAACGATAGCCAAGAAAAAGTTCAAAACACGGTTTACCTTGGACAGTACCGTGGGAGACGTCATAGCCAAGATAGGAGAGTAATATTCAAGATGCGGAGATACGTAACTCTTGTACAATAAACTAAGTGCTATAGGATTCTTTAAATCAACGAATCTATAAAGTAAATATAGAAGTTTCATGACTTTTTAGCAGACATTCGCGACACATAAAAATGTTCCTGAAGATTGAGTGTAATGGTCCATAAGGTCGTCTATGAAGAGAAAATAAAGTATGGGTCCGAGAACGGAACCCTGTGGTACTCCAGATGTAATAGTACACCACTGAGAAGCAGCGTCAGACAGAATAATATGTTGCAAGGTGATCTTTAATTAAGGATAAAAATTGATTGTGAATGTTAAATCTGTGAGACAGTTTAACATGACTAATCGAATCAAAAGCTTTTCTTAGATCAAAGTTTATACTAAAAAGTTGTGTATTATTAGACAGGCAACTAATGACGTGTGACTGGAGAATAGACAGATTGGTTAGGTAGAAACTGCCAGGAATAAATTATACATTACCATTGGATTTAAGATTGTGAGGAAAGTTTGTAGTCCGCAAGTGTGGGATAAGAATTAATTACAACATTTGCTCTCACCACTACGTACGTACGAGAAATTAGACGAACACACATTCTTAATTTCGCAGTCTCAGGACTCTAGTGTCTACGGTCGCTGACTTGGAATCTGTACTGGCGCATGAACGCAAGCACAAATCTTACTGTCAACCAGCGTTAAAAAGGTTATCCAGGTTTTTCTTCATATGCAACATCGCAATTTTATATATTATAAAGCTCTGTCCGGTCACTTCATCATACCTTTTCCCGAAATAGGGTTCGTTGAGGGACGTCATCCATGACATTGTGACTAGCATAGGTCATAACTCGACCTGTTTAGTCCATACGCAATAAATTAAAATCATTAAATTAAGAAATTGGTAAAATTACTCTAATATATTGCTAATATTGTTTGGTTTTATATGTCTCGTCCCACATTTTAAGGAGAGTTTAACGACCTCAATTTATCAGTAGAATCGGAAAGCGGTAGGTCCTTTAGTCATTTGGTTAGCTTTCTCCAGTTTAAGAACCTAGCGCCTCAAAGATATCAGATAGAGAGAATCTCATTTCAGATTTGAGTTCTCAACGTTGCTCCGTTATGACATGTTGTATATGATGACGTCACAACATTGGTTTATTCTAATTATATTAGTCCAGTCAAGTAAGCTCAATTTTTAGGTGAACCTAGAACAAACTGGAACAGAATTTCTGACAATTGTTTATAGGTGAAAACTATATGCTGAAAACGATGGAACAAAGTCTACCATTATAACTTCATTCATAAATCCAATATGACGGAAATTAACAAAATGGCGGATTTTCACAGGCTAGAACACGGTATGAATCAAATAAATCCAACGACACCTCATTTGTTAAAATCGCTAAAGTAATTTAGGCTCTACAAGGTAACAAACTTAAAGACAAACATAGATAGCCTGTGAAAATCCGCCATTTTGTTAATATCCGCCATGTTGGAGTTATGAATGGAGTTACAGTGGTAGACTTTGTTCCATCGTTTTCAAAACTCATTTCTCATCTAGAAACCGCTGTCAGAAATTCTGTTGCAGTTTGTTCTAGATTCATTGCTATTTTTACTGGATTATATATCGTTTATTTACGAATAAATATGTGAGAATTGATAATAATGTTGATTGTGATTATTTAAGGAATTATGAACTCGAAACGATTAATTTACATTGTTTAGTTAGCGTAAACTTAAATGTGAAATATTTAATGCTAGTCAAAGTATTCGCCCGTTGGTGCGGAATGAGTAAAATATATTGGCAACACTAACAGTCGTAATAATACACTGCTACTACTACAAATACTACGACTACTAATATTGCTACAATGCTTTAAAACATTAAATCTAATTATATTTATTTACAAAAATCTAAATTTAATTTTGAAAATGGAAACAATGTAAGAATGCAAAATATTCGGGCTAAAATGTATTTAATAAAGTAATAAGCCTGTGGAAAAGAAAAATAACAAACTGCATCAATAGATGGTAGCATATTTTGTTATGTGACATGACAACCTGAAGTATGAGTAATACGAAGAAAAGGGTTTTAACCATTAAGGGTTTTAAAATCGTTAAAGGGCTTAAAAGGGTTCTAAAGCCATTAAAGGGTTCAACATGAAAAAGACAATGATAAAGCACATTGTGCATAAGTAGTTAATTGGAAAATTTAACATTTCTATTCTAAATATTTTCATTTAATGTTTTAACAACGTAATTTACATCAAATGTACCTGGATATTCCATAAGTAATGTCGTATATGTGTGATGACCGCTGAACTGACGCTATCTGACGAGCGAAGAGTGAAGTAGACGGCATGTTCCATAGCTGAACCGCAGTATGTAGCAGGAGAACGTTTTGGAAGTTTGGCTGATGTTTGACAATGTAGTGTCGGAGAAGCGCATACGAAATGTCATGCTGTATGAATTTCAGAAGGGACGTCCAGCCAGAGCAGCGGCACGAAACATCAATGCCGTATATGGTCACGGTGCTGTAGATATGCGAAAGTGCCAGAGGTGGTTCCAAAGGTTTCGGTCTGGAAACACCAACCTCACCGATAAGCCACGAGAAGGGAGATCCGTGCAGTTGGACAACGATGCCCTGCCAGCAGCGGTGGATGCAAATTCAATGCAAACTGTTGAAGAACTGCTCAGCGAACTCTATGTCACCCATTCGACCGTTCATTGTCATCTGCAGGATCTTGGGTACGTGTCAAAACTCGGAAAATAGGTACCCCATGAGTTTACGCCTCAACAGAAGCAGTAGCGAGTTGACATCTGCAGTTTCCTGCTCCGCCACCACAGACGTAAGCCATTTCTGGACAGAATGATAACAGTGGGTACCTAAAGGAGATGCAGGAACTGAACCAAAACAGGATCACCACCCCTTGTAATATGGAACCTATTTTAGAAATTTTTGTTAAGCACAATATGGCGGCTATGTTGCCGAAAGTCTGTGTATATTGACTATCTGAAAAAAAAAGTTAAAGGTTGACACGAACTCACGCCTGATTGGCTGAATGATGTAAAACAAGTGCTTCGAGCTTCGGTCGACCCGTGTGCGAGCAGATGGATTCAGTATATGCCAGTTGATGATACACGGCTTGTAAAAGTTGTCTTACTAAAAAGACGATTTTGTGACGATTCTCTTGGAAGTGTCAAAAAGAGTTGAAAGGAGAATCAGGAAATGATAATAAGTTTGTATTGCAACTTGTAATTTGGTGAGTCTATTTATGAAAGTGATAGTGTGAATTTATTTTTACGTCACTGTCTGATTTTTCAATATGAAGTTTCTGATATCTCACAAAAGATAAGTGAAATAGGTCTACTATCTTATAGAAGTAACCATTATAAAATTTACCAAAAAATGCTGTGTTCTTTTATCTCTGAATGTGTCTACTTAATGAGGGTTGTGTATCTACGAAGTTGGTTGTGATTTTGTTATTAGTAGTGCAAATCTTAAGTGAATTGGAAAAGGGCCTACTCCCGATTCTAAGAATTAAGTTTTACAACTTCAGAAAAGAGTTGAAATTACGTTGGTTGTGTTTAATTTCAGAAAAAGTGCTGATAAATGTTTTTGAAGTCATTTTGTGGAGTGCTCTAGTTGAAAGTGAAGTAGTAGCACGAGTTTCTATGTGGGGCATAATTGGACCAGCGTTGTGCCTGGTATATCATGTTCTATCTTATGCGCGGTCCATACCTTGAGAATCAATTAAATATTTTCTGAGTCCAACGTATAGGTAAGGAGTGATCTGTTCCAATTTAGTCACTTTTGAAATACAGTGTGCATCTAAGTCTTTGTTTCTGCGGTTAGCAATAATTTATTTGTTGCTAAAAACGGAAATATAAGCTGGTTTGGCTATTTTCATGTCTATCCAATTTTCTAATAAAAATAGGTTCTCAGAATATTGGTGTTTGTTCAGGTACGAATTATCTAACGCAAACACACTACACCTTGTAAAGTGATGTTGAGTGTTTGGTGGGACAATCTATTTTGAGTTCTTGCCACGTAAGCAGACCATCAATGCAGAATGAAGATGTCTACTGTCAGCAGGTTGAACGCCTACATACTGCATCGTTGGATAAAATGTCCTAATCTGGTTAATCGCAAGGGTGTGCTCATCCACGATGATAACGCGCGCCCACACAAGAAGAACCTGTGCTAAGATCAAGGAATGTGGTTGGGAGAAACTCCCCCACCCGGCGTTTTCACCAGATCTTGCACCAAGATACTCTTTTTCGCAGCCTGCAAAACCACCTTTTCGGGAAAACACTGCAAAATGAGGATCACGTGCGACGAACAGTGACTCAGTTCTTTGCCTCCAAAAACCGTTGACTTCTTTCAGCGGGGAATTCGACAACTGCTTGACAGGTGGCAGAGTGTTGCGAGACTATTTTCCTGACTAGCGGTAGTGTTCCAGGTAAGATATCGTTCTTTGCCTCACGGTGAAAAAATACGACATTACGTATGAGGTAAGTTGATACATTGTACATCTGTACCTAAGAAATGTGTTAACGAAATGAATTGAAAATAACGGAAAGTTTATTGCTAAATAAACGTCGCGAGTAAATACTTGTGGACAAACTTATGTTTACTCTTGCACGGGGAGTTTGATCAATTGTCGCTCTCTCATGGTCCTAAATCTTTGATAAATTAATATTACCTTGGCCACCCACGAGCGTGAAAGATACGCGTAGTCTTCTACTACGTTCGACTATTTCATCGATGACGACTAATACAGCAGCATCTAATTAATGTATACTACGCATCGCTCATTACATATTTAAGAGTTTTATCAGTTTTTAGAGATGTGTTAGTTAACATATTTTGTTAACCAGTATTGCGTAGTACCTAAGTATAAAACACGTACCTAAAGCATGTACCTAGATACATTTCAGTTGCAGTACCTAGTACCTGTAACTAGGAACTTTTTGCTGTACCTAGTACCTGAATCTTAGGTACTTTTATTAGGTACTTCAGCTAATAATCAAACGAGAAATTTAGCAATGATAAAGTTTCTAATATTAGGCTGGTAACATAGATATTAAAGGAATCTTGGAACTAACTGTTTGTCTTACTCAATCCCCAAATAAACAACTGATTTACACCCAATATATGCATCATTTGTCAGCATAAACTTGGAAACTTTTTTACTCCAACGGTGTCCATTTCTTCGAACTTTTAAAGTAAAAGCTTTTCCAAAATTTAGGAAGTAGAAGAAAAAAAAACCTTCATTGGCGGGGAACGTGAGATGAATGCAGATGCAAACATATTATTTAAAAGACAAAATATAAGATTAATTTCTAGTTTCGGAGCATTATTCAGAAGTTTAATACGTCTTAGATTCATCTACCTCATTTAATTTTTCTATTAGCTGAAGGGCAGATCTTGACACACTGAAGAAAAACTAACTGATTATTCGACGTTTGATGGAATGTTTCTTTCGTAATCCTCTTAGGAATAAAAGGATTACAATAGCATCACAGATGTGGAATACTTTTAATATTTTCTGAGACTCTGGATCGGCGCGGGGAGACATGCAGTTTCGAATCCTGCTGTCTGCCACACTGATTGAGTTTTACCAAGGATTTTCCTTAGTTACGCCAGTCGAATCTTCATATATCTATTCATGGCCGCTAACTTAACCCTCCCTGTACTCGAAAGAGTGCACAGTAAACAATAGCTGTGTTGATTCAACAATTTTCGGTGTTCCAGGGTGGCCACCATTTTTCTGTGTTAACGAACTAAATGGTTGATTTAACACTATCACACCTTCCATATTGTATTGAAGTAGCATTGAAAACATATCTATTGTGTTAAATAACCGAAATCAACACCGCTTTTTTGTGTTGATTTAACACAGAGAAAAGTGGTGGTTGCCCTAGGATACCGAAAAGTGTTGAATCAACTTCGTAATTTTCGTGCTGTGTGCTTCCCGAAGAACGCCATCCCTTTGACATATGACGGGCTTATACCATAGCTGCCTGTAAGATCCATAAATAAATATAAATTAAGAACGAAAATAATTATATTTTGATGTTTTGCAACGCATTGTTTTTTTCCATCTGTCAGAAATGAATTATCCCTGTTTAATTATTTTTAACTAGTACCCGTACCTAGGTACAAAGAACAAGTACCTAACCCAACACTGTTGTTAAAATAGCGCATTTTCCCTAAAGTTACTTAAACAGTTTTACCTTTTGTATAAAAGCATTCCCACGTATAATGATTATTTTCTGGGTATAAGAAAAACATTGAAAAAAAAAAGTAATCACTCAAAAAAAGAAAAGACAAACTTTATTTTGCTCTTTATTTTGTATAGACCATTTCAATACTATTTGACTTCATTCCGTCTCGATATTTTTATGGTGTTTGTTAAAATCGACAAGCACTCTTGCCCTAAGCGGGATTCGAACCCTCGACCTTAGAGACGCTGCTCTAACGCTTCAGATCACATGACTATGTGAGGTACCAGCCATCACTGAATATAAACAATGAAATGGAGACAATATATGACATAGCTTACAATATATGAACTTGGAGAAAAAATATAGTTTAAACATTTTTGATAT